>LPNX010362147.1:75429-95226 GCA_001517045.1 Pseudotsuga menziesii | reverse complement strand
CTTGAACTTATTGAGAAACTGCATAAGCCTGAATGAAGTAGAGACTCACATAGTACACTTACTTGTTGAGCTAGGCATAAGAGCATGATTTCCCTTAGCTTCAAGTTACAGAAGCTTTGCTTCCTGGCCAAAGGCCATTCCACAGTTCAGTGTGTAAACATTGGGCTTCACATACTGCATATAGGATATTTATAGGAATATACATTTTCTGTGATTTTCAAGATATTTAAAAATAGGATATGGCACCTAAAAAGACCCAAAGAGGACCTTGTGAGTGTCCTTGACAAAATTTTGATTTTTAATTTTTTGTTTCATGTCAATAAAGATCCATCTGTTCAGCAATAACTAAAAGTTCAAAGTTTAATATTATTACGATAATTCAAAGAGGGGGAGATTTAAAAGTCTTGTAAATGTCAACTACAAATTTCCTAAACTTCAAATTGCATTTTTCAACAAAAATAGAATTCAAAGCCATTAGTAAGCCTGTATTGAAAATTAAAATAGGAAAATATCAAATCCATTCATTCAACACAATGATGGAGAGGAAATTCCCACAGCAGCCATCAAAGAAGCATATTACAATCTATGCACAATAGAGAAATGTTGCATACAATTGGAATTAACTCAAAGTCTGACAATCATTGATGAAGGCAGAGACCCTGAGCTAAATGCAGCATGAAGACTTGTAACCCTAAATTCCATGATTTTATAGACAAAGATATTTCTATAGAAACCCTGTGCAGACAGCATGGAAAGAGTTGGGTAACATGAATACCAAAGCATGCGAGACACAGTAAGGGGTAATTACAACAAACTGATTGTCATATGCAATGTCATTGGTAGGAGAATGGAAGCCCTGTGCAAACAAGAACACATTTTGAGTAGCAAGTGTTCATGCACATGAAGAACAAGTTACAACATCATTTCTCACAGATTGTTAAACATAATAGATTATTTTGAGGAACAAAATTATTTATGGGCATGTTTCAATAGGACTTGAACACAATAACAAAGTATTCAAACCAAGGTGGAAGGAAAGAAGAGAAAGGGCCACAAACCTACACAACCTATATAGTGATTCAGAGACAAGCAAGAACATTTAATTTGAGAATGCAATTGTTCTTAGACAGATATAACTCAACTGCAACATACTAATTTTCATTGTTCCTATGAGCAGAAGAACATAGCAGAATCAGAGAAGATTTAACAAAGCATGGACTGTTGTCCAAGTAATTCACAAATTCAGAACTAGATTTGGGAGTTTTGGAATCAGGAACTCAGGAATTCAAAGAGTTGCACTGACTTGGGAGTTGGGGAATTAGAGGTGTTTAGAAATTCTAGAATACTACCCTTGTGAGGGTGATGAGACAGCTAGATGGAGTGCCTTATTGATTTTGAACTATGGAATTGGAAAGTGAAGTTACTTACAAAGATATTTTAGTTTTATGCTTTTGTTGTTATTGTAGCATTAATAAGGGGTGTTGGAGTATTGTAGGATAATGCACCAATAGTATATACAATTTAATGTAAAAGTTGTGCTAAATAGCAGAAAGCCCTAGCAGGGCCCCGAGCAGCCTCCTAAGGGTTTTCGAGCATCCTAGCTAAGCCCATTGTTTCTAAGACTCTCCTTCAGGTATGTTCTCTGATATATATATATATAATATTAGGCCATCGAATTGTAAGTAACGACCTACATTCTTGTCATGGAGAAGGTTACATGTGGGATTTCAGGACTCAATTTGGCATATCAATAGGTTAAAAAATGTGATGCCCTTGATCCTACATGCATTGTCAAATTCCATTAATGCCAGCCTTCATAAACTTTTGTTTGACAACTGACCAATTACCATCATTTTACAACACAAATTAAAATCACCATTATCTGAATCAGTTTTCACTTACATTTAACTCTTTAATTGATGCATTAAACACAAATAGAAGATGAATACATTTACAAATAGAAGAAGATGAATATATAAGTATTAAGCACTCCTTTAAAAGGAGCTAAGTGAGCATTTACCTGTTACTTAAGAACAACTTTCGAGATTTCTCAAGTAACATCTTTAAAAAAGGGAAAAATATTACCTTGATATACATATTGATGGAAGAACCACTGGATTTATTCACTACTAGTAGGTGCAGTTTTGCTATGATAGAAAAAAGACAGATCATCAGCATGTTTTTTTAACAAAGAATGACTAGATATATGAACCTACTAAGATCGCATAAATTACCAGAAAAAAAAACACAATTCTTATTAACATTTTCAACTTTGCTTTTGACACTTGCCTATGACTGACCCTTGGATTTTGATAGGATATCTTACTTTCAAGTTCCAGTAGACCATATTGCAACAAGCTATGAGTGTGCCCTTCAACTTATTGAGAAACTGCATAAGCCTGGATGAAGTAGAGACTCACATAGTACACTTACTTGTTGAGCTAGGCATAAGAGCATGATTTCCCTTGGCTCCAAGTGACAGAATCATTGTTTCCTGGCCTTTACCTTTCACCTTGCTATATCGTTTGCAATATCCCTTTCCATCCAGCCATCAAGCTCCCGAAAAACCTATTCATATCTTTCATGTCCTTGTAAAGCTAATCCATAAACAAATAAAAAACATACAACATAGCTAGAAAATTCCGATTTTGAATTCCAAAAGATTGAGCATTAATTAAACATAATAATAATTCCAAAATAATATGAATTTTCAATATAATAATTTATAAAAATGTATATCATTGCAGCTTCTCCCAATCATTTTGGTGACTTGGAATCCCATTACACTTCCATGACTCATGTAAAATTTTACAAAATGATACATAATACAGTTTTGTGGTACTTGATGACAGTTGAGGAAGGATGGCTTCCCCCAAAGGAAAGGAAAACCAACAAATTTATATTGGTTTTCTTACTATACACCTCATGAGGATTCTTGTCGACTAGTGGTGATGTGGGTGATCAATTTTTCAGATAACATGCAGTGCCATTAGCTTCTATCGAATATTCATGTGCTAGCCCTGCACCACTGAGCCTACACCTCCCCTCTGTAAGGAGGCAATCCTTTAGGTGTATAAAATATGTGTATATGTTTATCTCCACTTGGAGATCTAGATAGATTTTTGGGGTGGTTTCTTCCATAATATGTATGGTGTGGAATTGAGTGATGAAGAATGGTTATGGCATTTTCCTGGTGTTTCCTATGGTTTTATTTTTATGTATGCATGAGGGTTGTTTATTACATTTTTAAGGGACAGTTTGAAGGCATGTTTACAATCTGAAGAAGGTCTGGACATTGTAACTTCCTTTAGCAGCGTGGTCATATCTTCATGGTAGTTTATGGTCAATTCTAAGCAGTGTATTTGAGGCAACCCTATTACAGTAATGAGGATCAGAGGCTGTGATCCATGGTTTTATAATCATCCCACCTGAGCTTCAATATACCTATATTTTTTGTGATCCTGGCTCTAGAACTTTGTTTGAAGAAAAGACAGGTATGAAAAAGGCACTGGTTGACTATATCTTCAGAAGGTTGTGATGGAATTTAGAGGCAATTCTGCGATGCTTGATGACAATTGAGGAACGCTGGCTTGCCCTGAAGGAAAGGAAAACCAACAAATTTATATTGGTTCCCACTATAATAGATTCCAAACCTTCCCTAAGATGACTATCCAAACATGAGACTAAATGCCAAATTCTGATATGGAAGTCACCAATTAACCCAAGTAAATAAGATAAGATAATTTTATTAGTGTCCAAGAAATGACCACAAAAGTAGGTCAATGGGACTGTCTAGTCTCGTGACGTAAATACAAAGTGGGAGTGCTAAGGTGAATCCTATAAAATAGAAATACATAATCTCCATTAAATATCCTTACCCAATACTTCCTTCTCCACAAGGAAGAGATGACCAATACTCATATGGTGTTTCTTTTACTCATTGTTGTCTTTTGAATTTGTTGGCATGGGAAATAATGCTATGAGCTACAAAGAAATGCAAAGGCAGGAAAAAATATCAAAGTAGGGTGATAAACATGGAAATAAAAGAAAACTAAAGATATTATGAGGAAGCCATTGAACCCTTGATACAACCTCGATAAGAAATGTCTTATTTTACGCTAAATTTCTAAACAAAGACAACCATTGAGAATTAGTATATGTGCTATGGGGTAATTTCTATTTAGAATTTTGAAACAAATGCATCATTATCACAGTTATAAATGAATGTTACTGTACTTTGTATTTTAGACCTTTGAAGGATAATACATAATGAAATTATAACAACATTGTTTTCTCTCAATCCTTCTAGTATTCTTACAAAATATGAAAAAGGAGTTAAATGATTATCTTTCATGCAAAAACAATACAAATATAATCAACTTAAAAAACAAAAATCAAAGGAAATATATGGTTGGTTTTCCAATGATGCTTGACCACTTGAATTTTTGCAGAGTCAAATTATCAACCATTGCTAGTTCAAAACTAGTAACCAAGACATCAAAAAACACTCTCTTTGTAGATGTGTAGAATTCATGCAATATACAAGTACACAATGTTTAAGCATCTAGAATACTTCATATATACAAAAAAAATGAAGTACATAAAATAACTTGATACAAGTTGGTATAGGTCAAGCTCTCCAAACCTTGGCTAGGGAAATAATGAAAACCATAGCCACCAAATTCTATTTCCTAGGAATTACTTCTAACTGAACCTGGTTGCTCCACCAAATATCAATGACCAAGTCCTTCTTAGACCACCCACTGTTACAGCACTGCAATTAGGGTTGCAAAATGCGAAAAAATCCTAGTCTTCTCTCAAGTTCTCCATTTACTCCTTTAGGAATTCTCCCAAACCATGGTCCTCCATATTCTTAGGGAAAGCAACAAAATCATAACCCTATCCTTCCTCGAGAACCATAGTGTTCAATATAGAGAGAAAAAAAAATGAAGAGTGTAATGAAAAATACCAAGTTTCCCTTTGTCTCACATCTATAACACAAGTATGTGATCATAATGAGATAAATTGAAAGTATGTCATCCATTTAGTTATATTAAAGGTGCAGAGGGAAAACATTCATAAAGTGTAAAAAGGTCTACAATAAAACAACCTCTCTAAAGAAGAAAAATAAGTGAAAATATAGCAACTAAAGGTATACTCCACCATTACATCATTTAGCTTGAGATAGGAAACTAGATGTAAAATTCTCATATTACAAGATGAGAGCTAGCATTGCTATTATTTATGTATGTGGGAATTTTGATGAACCCCTAATCTCGGATGATGGAAAGAAGAAGATGTGAAAGAAAAGTTATTTTGTTGATTCTCGATGTTAACTATGTTTTACATCAAGGAGGCAAGGCAAATGTTTACAACTAGGGTACTATATCGAACTTGATGGAGATGGGAAATATAGGTACAAAGAAAATTGGCTGCTAAGGGATACTGTTAAACGAAGGGACTTGAAATCAATGTAACAATTGCAACTAGAGCAGTCCACATCTATTAAAACATTTCTTGCAATAATAGTTAAAGACCTTTAAGGGCATGAAAAGATTTTGACACTGGACTCTTTATTTCTGGATGGACTTAGAGTGGGAAGCTCTATGCAAAATGCCAAGCATGTTTCAAGCACAATCACCAAAACAATGATGGCATGCTTAGACTTGGAAGCATTATTTACGAGCTTATGTATCACAAAGAATGTAGTTGTTTCTTACTTCCAGAACTTGTTTTTCTACTATTCTTTCCTCTGTTCCCAATAGAACACCCATAAATGCAAGGTAACATATAATCATTTTCGTTGTTTCTGTTTTTCCCGTTCCACGTCCTCCAATGACCAGGATTGACTAGATTTTCCCCTCGGTGACCATTTCCCTGTGTACAAAAAATTAAACTTAATGTAAGGTTGACCTCCCTAAGGGTGGTTCAGGATCAGGTTTCCCATTGCCAAGCATGTCCACATTTAGCTATAGAACCTGTGTTGTGTATCATTTTCATGTTTTGATTACTTACAGGAAGAAATACCCTATAACCAATAGGTCAATCCCATTTTTTATTTTATGCAAAGAAAATGGTTTATCCATTTAAGATACTGTTTCTGTGTATTTTTTCCAGGAAAATGAATGAATTCAAATACTACAAGATTCAGGGTAGTACCTGTAACAAGCATCTGCCACTGCAAAAAGATGACTTAGCTCTCCAAAAGCTGCACCCTTATATTGTTCCATCATGTGGGTATTATACAAGTGTGGAAGTCTTCTGAAAGGATTGACAACAATCAATATATTCCCTGTGTATGTTTGTCAACAACATGTTGTTCCATTAGACCATAATACCTGTAAGTAGTTCTAAAGTACCATTGGAGGAAAACAAGAAAGTACTTCTGAAAAGTGAAGACATTGCTATTGGATATTTTAGGGATTTTCTGGTGACAACCACATGTATTGCAGAGCAGATACATTTTGACAGAGTGCCCAAATTTCTACTAGACCGGTGTCAGTAGATGCAAAATGACTACAACATTTCATACTTGGAGTCATAGTTGAGACTCTGATCAATATTGAGGAAGTTGTGGTCATTTCAAATTTGTTGAATTTAAACCCTAATAGCACAAATGAACTCCATTGAAGAGTAAGTTACCTCTTCAAAACCTTATTTTTGGTTGCGGGTTTTCTTCCAAGCAAGATGTTTTTTTACAGGAAAAGTTGATGGCGAAGAATTCGTAAAGAGTTTTGAGGAACAAAATCCACTCACATGGAAAACCTGGACTACGCATGTATCTAAGGGGTGATGCTACCATATCGTGGAAGTCAATTGACATTGACGAGATGCTGAAACTTCTTGATGAAGAATATGAAAAAGGTATTTATAGATATGTGGTATCATGGAAAGAAGGAAGGATAAAGAGAGCACTAGGGGTTTATTTTAATTTTGAAACTTCTTACTACATGTTCATGGATGTGTTCAACAGGAGAAGGTAATTAAAGTTGGAAGGGAATTGTCCCCTGGCACATTAAAGGTAGTAATTGAAAATTCAAGAACTAAATAAAAGTGATCAATGGACCAAAATTCACACAAGAAACTCATTAAGAAATTGGAAAACTTATCCATCAATTTAATTTACTAAACAATAGTAATGAAATGGGTCCTAGTGACAACAGAGAAATAATACTTTCGTATAATAATTTTAAAAAGCAGTAATTTGAGAACTGAATAAAATTGATGATGGACCAAAATTCACATGAAAAACTCATTAAGAAATTGGAAAAATTATCCATCAATTTAATTTACTAAACAGTAGTAATGAAATGGTTCCTAGTGACAACAAAGAAAGAATACTTCCGTATAACAATTTAAAAAACTAGTTACACTAAAATAAAATTTAGAATAACTATTAAAGGAAAATACATTATCATTGCTATTGACCTGTCTGAAAGCAACAATTACATGAATATCAAGTTGGCCAATTCAATACAAACCCCAAAGACAAGCATAACTGAAACAAGTCAATACCACTGTAAGTAATCAGCAAAAGACATACAGTTTCAAAATCTAGCTTGATTATGAGAAACAAGTCTTAAAAAGGAAATACAAATAAAAAAGGATAATATAAGAGTTCAAACAAAAATCAGGTTGTTTGGATCAGATTTTTCAAAATGTGTTTCCATCCCAGGGATATTCAATATTATAGGCACCCTCTTTTGCATTAAACACAACTTGCTAAGTTAAAATTTCAATAAAGAAAATATAAAACTAAAACTACAAACACTGTTTCAGAAAAAAAAAATAGTAACAAAAACAAAACTTCAGCAAGGAAGGGTTTTAAATAAAAGGGCCTCAAACTGGGTAAAATTATGATTAAACTGAGAAACTAATAAATTGAATGGTCTTTGTAAACATGCCACTGATAATTGGATCAGTGAATGCAAAAACGGATATGCATTTGCGACTGAATTGAGCATTAAGTTTCTTCAAAACAAGATTTTGAAATCACAATGACTAAATCATGTTCATAAAACATTTACAAGTCAACATGATAGGATTTTGGTTTCCCAAAAAAACAAATTTCAATACCAAATGCATGGAGGTGCAAAGAAGAGGGCACTTGTGAGTCATTCCTGACCCATGAAAAAAAAAGAAATGTTTCTCATGAGCATGGCCCTAAGAACCAAACGCATGGAGGTGCAGAGATGAGGGCACTCTTGAGTCATGCCTGACCTAAGAAAGACAATGTTTCTCATGAGCATGACCCTCATAATCATATTAATCATTACACAATGTCAACCAGGAATCATTAACAATTAAACAGAGCATTAAGGTATTATTACTCTCTTTTTCATGTGCTCTGGAACAATTAGAAAGTTGCATGGATAAAGCATCCACTAAATTAACTATAAGTTTGACCTGGGTGAAAAATGTTTTTAGAGGACCCATAAATAGTCCAGTCTGTCTTCATTATTTTGGTTACTAGTGTGCTAGAAAGATTCTACGAGTGAGATTACTTCTCAATAAAAAAATATAGCACTTGCCTATGATCTGAGAACTGTATAACCTACAGTAGGTTTAAAATCCATTTTCTCACAATTTTGACCTCTAATTTCTGCAGTTTGATTTCCTAATTGTTCAAAACATTACAGACCTGGCCTATGCTACATGGGTACCTGCACCTAGGGCTAGGGTGCCAAAACCCGTCCCACCTTCCCATCTCCTGTACTGGATTAGAGAATGGGTACCTCTGACAAGAACCCAAACAAACCAATTTCTTTAGTGAAAAACCCAGTTCTTCACAACAATTAAGTGGGGACTTCATCTGAAATGGGTACCCAAACTCCAGTTTCAGGTTCTTTTCGGTACTGTAGGTGGGAATCCTCCACAAAAAAATCAATTTTCAATTTGAAAAAAGCCTTAAAACAGAAAGCATAGGATGGGATCGTCCCTAAAGTCCTAATCCTTTACTTACCCCACACTCTCATGCACTCAAAAGAGAGAATCACCCTCTCATTTTTACCATTTCATTTCATAGTCTAGGTCTCTGATTCTAAACAGTGCATTGTTTTGAGAGGTGTTTAGTCAGTTTTAGTAAGGGTTTTTCTCACTAGGATTGCATAGCTTTGTATCATTTATTAAATTCCAACAACAAGTGTGATTATGACACCAAAGGTTTTGTGCAAGATGATGATGTGAGTCAGTGTTCAGATACCTACCTATATGCATCTTTTTCTAGTATACTTGATGTGATAAAAACCCATCGTCCTTCTTAGTGACCAATACATCCAGAAAAGACATGCAACTAAATTCCTCAATTTCCCTAGTCGATTTCATGTATTTAGATTGCCTATTGGGATCCTATTCTTTGACTACTCTGATTAAGTTAACTACTAAAGGGGATGTACAATAATGATCTCACAATAAATGGTCTACCAATGTGACATCTTGGAAAAACTAACCTCTTCTACTATTTTCATGAGGAATCCATAGGCCACAAGTTCAAATCTAGTCAAGTATTTCATGAGTACAAGCCACTATTGTGGTAGGTGCCTAAGCCACCCTCCATTTGGATAATCCAGGGAAGAGGGGGGATCCCACAAGATTTTCCTTGGAAACAATATATATATATATATATATGGTCAATATTCTTTTCTTATATTTTATTATTTACATTAAGGATTTTTTTTTACATTTTGATTTATAAGCACAGATGTTACACATATTAGACCTACTGGACTGTTAATTTTTTAATATTTTATTCTTTTTAATTATTATATTCACCTGACTTATGCCATGTGTCACATCACCATCTAGCATAGATGTTATACACCTCACTCATACTGGGCTATAAAATGTAGCTCACTTTTCTTTGTGTATTTAAAACTTCCATATGTATCCCATGTGACCAATACGGAGTAGCTTTAATCTTGTTTATTTAGGAATAGTTTATAGCTCCCACATAAGAAATGTGCATACCAATTAAACAAGTGTAAGTTCAGTTCTGTTTACCTATATCTACACAGCTAGGTACAATCATTGTATCCAACAAATTATGCTTTGGATGGCTGGAGCTATATCATTGTCTACCAATAAATTATAACATTGTTATCAGGGCATTCTAGGTTAGGTTGGAAGAACTGAAAGGGGCATAATTATATAATGCAGAGAGAAACCCACTGGCCTCCAATGTAAAAATCCTTAATTTTGCTCCATAAATTCAGTTAATAGTAGGATAATTATCCCTAGTCCTATAAAACCAATACAAATACGTAATCTCATTTGTTGTTGTATATATATTCCCCAATTGTTTGGCATTTACCTGCTTGAAATTTGTACTCGTACCAAAGCCTTCATATCCAAATAAAAACATATTTTGAATATTTTTATGCTCCAAGTATTCCGGGACAGATATGCTGGAATGATTATATGTATCTTGTCTTGAGCCATGGTAGTTTCTTCGTGGAGTGGGAAATGATAGTAAAGAGCATATCAACCTTGTTAACGCCTTCCTAGAAAAGAGTCAAACCCAACTGCTTCAAACTAAGATCCAAAGACAATATATTTTTTAATTACACATTAAAGAACCCAGGAAAGATTAAAAATAGTGCAGAGGGAAATAAAAATTAGCCCTAAGTAAATTTAAAAGCAAGATTTACCTTGCCCCATATGTTTCCTTTTATATTATTCTGACCTTCTTCTTCATATGATCCATTTGCATACACCCATAAATGAGTGTCACATTGGCACTGCACCCCTATCAACTATACAAGGCCCAATATATCGTCGGTAATACAGTGCCCATTCCAAACGCAAGCATAAGAGATCCAGGCCTGTTCATGGATCGATTATGTTAAAAGCCACATTACAGAACATGGAGCATTTTGATTAGAAATTAAGAACAGGAAAAAAACCCTAGATGTTATATGCATCAATAGACTTAGAATTCTCATGAACCATAATCATTGCAAGTACTTTAACCTACAAATGCACACCACTGATAAAATAAAATAGTAAACACATATTTTTGAACACTCAAAACAATATTTGTACTTTCTATTAAACGTAAATGTATATTTCTTTAACCAATTTAGGAAAAACTTTCTACAAAAATTACCCATTTTCCCGAAGAAGAAGAAATTTGTGATCAGACGCTAGAACTCGTACTGCTTGACCACTAGCTTGGGACTCAAATAAAGGTTGTAGGGAGATATTATCTGCACCAAAATCTCATCATATCAGGACATGTTGAAGGGATTTTAACAAAACGTATAATTTCCTTTTACCAAATGCATAATTCCAATTATTCTATCAATTATCCTTGCAAGGTAGCATGGTGTTTAGTTCTTTTAAGCATGTTTATGTTAGCAAACAACAACAACCTGTGGAGGAAGCATGCCCTGGATACTTATACAAAACATTTTTGCAAACAAGTTCACATAACATCTATACTAATGGCTTATGGCCCATCCTCCCTGGGTAATCTTGGTGTTGTCGCAAAATTTTTTGTTTGGTTATAAAAGCGTTCATATTACACTTTGTGTAGTGAAAGATGTAACAAGACTTTGAAAGATTTCCCAATTCCCAAGACTGTAGGAAAGAAGGAGGTGACCCGGATAGCTATGACATATGAACTCTGAAGTACAACTCCCCTAAGAAATAAGGAAGGCCTCCCTAATGTATAAGGCAAGGAACCACTTATCAGAGTATCTGAAGAATGTTAATAAGGACCAGTCTAAATCCCACTGCTACTAGCAAGGGTGTTTCTACTGATGATTTTGTTCAGTAAGCTAAATCAAATAATCAACTAATTTCCTGGAAAGTTAGACAAGTTAAATTCAATTCCCATCATACTTTAAATGTCAAGTGTCATATACCATAAGAAACACATGGATTAAAACTAACTTGACCTCTCCTACTTCAATGGACAATCAACACTCACCTTATGTCAAAAAACAAATCTCAATAGAAAATAGATCAACATATGTTATTTATAAGTAAAAGTTAGAACCAAAATTAGTCCTGATATGTATGCAGAATTACCTGCATTAGTAGTGAACCAAAAATTAAAATAATGTAACTAACTCAAAACAGTGTATCTTTCAGTCTAATGAATGGAACAGTTGTGGTTATGCAGCCTAAGACATCCAATTTTTCTTCAAATATAAAAATTCAAACTTTTGTAAAAGACGAAGCACCTACAAGATTACAATCAATATAAAGTAGGAAAGGTGCACTTTCCTGAACCAAAAAAGTGATGCAGTTAATATGCATGATGGCGCCTAGGAAAACATTTTGTGACAAAGAACTTGCAGTCTAAGAATTGACATGGAAAATATATGTCCTACATATTATTCTTTTGATTTCTGAAAGGAATATTAAATATCTTAAATGTTTTTGTAATGGCATTTCACAACCTTCTATTTTCAATATATGCAAACTCTTGATTCAACAAAGATAATTCACTATGCTAAAAACAAAGGGATATGAATGCTTTAGTGCAAAGATCTTGAATCAAAATGGGATGCACCATGAGAAAAGCACAATATGATGTATAGAAACTATAAACACCCATTCCTGCTAGCTACCTCGCCAATAATAATAATGATGATCAATCAAACAGAATAAAAACATTATGATAAAGGTAAAAAAAGGAGAAAATCATGGCTTTCCAGTTCTCTACTAAGTGGGCTTTTTTCCATCATTGTACAAATTAAAAATTGAAACCACAAGCATGTAAACCTGAATTTATCATAGATGTATCTCCTATATTCAAAATAGACAAGCCTACTTTACCTGAGACTCAATATATATAAGAAATGTTGAATTTTTTTACTGTAAATTTGGTTATTAGCTCAAGTTCGTTTTGTTGTTGGATAGTAATATCCTTTTGTTTCAGGGATGGATTTATTTTCTCAGTTCTACAGCCTACCATATCCTGTCTTGCCCATTTTCACAACTGTGAAATGATGGGATTATTAAGTTTTCCATTTTAGGCTTGTAAAGATACACGGACTGCATTTCATAATTTTATTTTCATCCAATCCTTTTCCATTTGTTAATATTATGTCCCAATCACTGAAACTGACTATTTTTAGTATTCTTATCTAATTCTATTATATCATGGAGTTGTTTATATAGTCACTTCATTTAGTTACCCTCGGTATGGGAAACAACTTCATGTCCTTGCAATGAGCTTCACATTGAATTGCTTCATCTTGAAATGTGGTTCTTGATAGAAAGAATATTTAAATCATCTACTTAGAAAATATTGGGCTAATTAAAACTATGAAAAAAAATCATTATCTTCTATGGCAGAGGAAATCTCCATTACATCATCCAGTGTTTTAATTTATGTTTGAATATTGCAACAGTAGTTGAACACATCAATATGCATATCATTATTTTCAGTTTGCACTCAATAGTGGTGTAGTTTGCCCCTATACCTGCTTAGTTTTAGTAATGCTTAGTTACAAATCAATATTTAAGGCTTAGTTCTAGTATTTTTTTAATAATATTTTTATATTTTTAATATTTTTTATTGTCATTCACAACCCACCTTTTCTTGCAAATTTGGGGGAAACCTCTAGACGTATCTGACACTGGTACCCAAGTTCCTAACATTCCCATGTTCCAGAAACTTGTGCAACATAGCTAATATCTATCGACAGGCTAATATTACTCATTTGTAGAAACAGTTGCAGAATAGAAGAACTGATTGATTCCTGGAAAAACTTTCACCCCCCTCCCCCCATTCCCCCTGAGAATATATTTTTTTATTTTTTTCTATTATTTTCACTTTTTACAATCCCTACTTGGTACTACTTAGAAAATAAATCAATAAATTTAGTATTTACATTACACAATCATGAATATACATCAAATGACTTATTATTTTTGGTATTTTATTTTATTCTTATCATTTTTTACACATCCCCCCATCCCCTTCCCCCCTTAAATTTCCCTAAAATTTGGGGATTGTCTCCACACATCCCAAATGTGTGTTTCCTTGGCCCCGTGCCCCCTATCCCGGAAACTTGGGGAAACATTGCTTTTATCTCAGAAGCAATAATACGGTGTAAAAAACTCATTTATATCAATGCATTTTTATGTGCAATTACTAAAACACCAAATGAAACAACAGAGGCAAATTTATTACCAATTGGCAATGAAAAAATGACAATAAATTCACCAAAAATATTCAGGTATTTATGCACCACATTGTTGCACACAACCCAAAAATTGTATTAATTCTCCACATTGATGCAAACATGTAACATCTGGGTCAAGACACAATATTATGAGAGTACATGCATTACAATGCGAAAATTTCTATGTGATTTATATCTATCCCTGAGAAATATAAAATGTGATGTAGTTACGCTTGAAAATAATCTGATATCAACAAAATACACATACTTTCTTGTTAAGGATTTGTAAATATCCTTTAAGGAATTTAAAAAATAGAGGGAATCAGAAGCATACCTATATAGGTGTTTTAATTAATGCCTTTCCAATCAAGGTTACAGTGAATAATTTCCAAAATGGAACTGAAAGTTGCCCACACATGATGCCTGCAAGATCAAACAAGGGATTTGGTACCTGCAATTTAAACATAAGAAATCAAGCTATAGGAATATTTAAAAGAAAATAAGAATGATGAACAATGGTAATTACATTGTACATGCCAAACAAACATCCAATGTGAAGGGGTTGCACTAGAACTGACGCACATTTTTTTGCAACCAAGACATAGTTTACACCATGCAATGTTAGATGAAATATATTTTCAAATTGGATACAACTGAGAATTTACACCCTGGGATTCACCATTCAAACATGGGACTACTTACATCCTACGACATCATTTCCATTGTTTCTAATCCTTATCCCCTAGCAGCTCAATCAAAACATAGTTGCACACCACCATTTAAAAGAAAAAGTTATGCAGATGCCATTTGATGTGGAAAAAATTGTAAGCACTAGAATATATTTGTCACAATATCAGCCATCCATTTAGTCATATAATCATGATACTATTATCATTATAAATATGCATACGATGACACCTGTAAATATAATATGATTTGAATCTATGCTACAAGTGTAGATACAACAAGTAAAGTCTAACTAGCATAGCTGATTCAATAGCCTTCATTAAGAAATCATGATACTTACAAATGCAAGGCAAGAATAGTAAATAAGTTAATATGTTGGGACTTTGAGACATTCCATCACTTCAGACACATCATCCAAATTGACAGATATCCACTTCCCTCAATATGAGAAGCATCCAACTCCTCTAGTTCTCCCAGTATCTTCCCTGACAAGTGTGCTACAAGCAACTTCCCATTTAAGTTCTACATGTCCTAAAGATGCTTAAAGCACAGGATATAAATTACGAGGTTAAAGCATCATCAAGTATTTAAATTAAGAAAGAGAACCCAATTCTACAAAAGAAGAAACCAAAGGTAATTTTCATCATCATACACGTTAAGTTTGACTATTAATTTGTCTGGAAAAACATATTAAAAAAATCCCATCTCATTATTTCTTGGGAATCAAAAATCATGATCATAATTAGGAAGTCAATAACAATGATAATAGAAACTCCCTTCTAAAATCCCATTCTAAATTATATGGGTGCAAACATAAAGGCTCCATACCATGAGAAAAATTGCAATTTGAGCTATAAGGGAAAGTATTTGCCCTAAACTTACAACAAAGCTTGGTCTTGAAAAACATCTAGACAGTTCCCTTGCTCTTACCTCCTCCAGATGAAGACACTTCATTTACAGTACCATTGGAGGGGGTGGAGTCCCAGAGCTTATTCCCTGGCCCAATTCACCCTGAGAACTATTGTATCCCTTAGATCCATTCCATTGAACATCACCATGACCGTTCTCGGATTTCTTATGTGGGGGTTCACTACTAGACCGGCTCTTCCTTCCCTTAAGTGCCCCAGCCCTGTAATCCCCTCCTCCACTCCAACCTCCATCTGACTGCCTATAACCCTGTGATGATGCCTGATCATAATATTCCTCTGTAGCCCACATATCATGTTCATTCCCTCCAGCAACCAAATACACATATTCAACTGCTCCTCTCCCCATTCTGATCCCAAGCTCAGCTACACCTCTTGTATCTACTCCATACTCCATTATCTCTCTTTGCTTAAAACCCAAGGAATACACAACTAGCCCTTGAAAAATGCATGAACCAGAAAAATACTAGATTCCTTTTAAAGACAATTGTGCTGGCGTGTAACCCATGGTAATCCAGGCAAAGTGTATGAAAAAAATACCTAAGGCACAAAAATGCTAAATCCCTCAACAATGAAATTGCACCTGGATAGAATCCTCATTCTCACCCACAGAAACATAGCATGCTCGAGCTGGCCTGGAATTCTGATCTCAAGCCTAAACCTGCACTCTTTTCCCACATTCCATGTGAAGGCACAGTGAAGGAGCCCAAACAGAAAGCTAACAGGAACATTATATTCTTTCTCCATTGGAAGCAGCCTAATGATACATTCTAATACATTTTTCATTTCATATCCATTTACCTTCATACGACCATGGGGTTTAATCACATTATAAAACACCTGTCAACATACAGTACCAGAGCTCGACCGATGAATCTCTCATAATTTCCCTGCCCCTTGATGGACTCCATTATCTGTCGAAAGTATTCAATTGGGAGCATTAACAGGTTGTCGATCAGCCAATCTTTGTCATGATTCTCCATGTGAACACCCACATCAAACCCAATCTCCATGGGTGTCAAAGGAATCGATGTGGATCCCTGTTTCTCGTTCATGATTTCAGAGCAGGCTAACAGCACGAACTCCCCAATACAGGAACCGACGATCTCTAGTTCTTGTCTGGGCTATGGGATGAAAGCTCCTCGCAACTATGCAGAGCTTCAATGGCGTCATCCCAGTTTTTTAGTATAACACAAGAAAAATGATGGTGAAAAACCACAGGAAAAACCTATGCATCACGTAGGGTTATGGTGGAGGCGCTGGTAGGATTATGAAATAAAATATTCCCCAACATATTAGATATTTATTAAATTAAAAAAAAACCCTTTTTACCCCTAATATACCACCAATATATTCACTTGTAATTTTTTTATTTGTAACCCCCCAATATGAATGGTCGTGATATCATATTGGTCCCTAGGTGACACCCCCATGTTTGTCTATAATATATTCTCCTCTCTTCAAATTACATGACACTTCTTCTAGAGTTTTGTCAGGATTTTGATAGACCTCTTCTTCTTCATTTATTTCATGAGTATAAGAAAAAAAAATTAAAAATGTATATATACTACTACTTTAGGATCTTGTTTCTTAAATAGTTTGTTTCCAAAATGAATATTTTTGAGAGATGGAATTTCCTTCTCCATCTCTCTGGAAAACTCTATCACATTGCTGCCAGCAATTAGAGGCAAAGGGGGCCACATGGATTTCTTATTATGTTATAGAATGGATCCTACTCTATTTACTTAATCTTGGTATGCAATATCCAATAGCACTATATTTTCAATAACATAGAGTGGAAATATGTTTGTAGGTTCATATCCATAATATATCTATAGATAATTTTGTTACTTAGTATGATACCAATCACAGATGTTTTTCATCACATAAAAGGTTGTTTTAGACATGGATGGAGTAGGATTGTCATGGATCTCAGTGTAAAACACTCAAAAAAATTCATCACATATTATTTGGTAATTTCTCACATATTTACATTACCTCAAATTGTTACAATACACATGCAATGTTGGTTCTACTAGTTTTGTTGACTTCCACTGCAACTTAACGCTGGGGAATGAATTTTCAACACACATAATATCGAATAGATGAGAGGAAATGTACAATTAAGATGCAGGTAATTAGATTGTGTTATGTATTGTAATTATGGTTTGCTCCAAAATAGATGATAAAATGGCTCCCATATTGAAAATGTGGCCAATTCTTACTAGTGTGTGCATTGTTAAGACCCAAGATTCACGTAGAGTGGATACATCATATTCTCCATATAACCGAAAATCAACATGGAGAATATGTAATATGAAGTGTGAAGTAAATAAGTATGATACAACCATTTTATTTGTATTTGAATATTTTTCTCTTCACCCATAATTTTTTAAAACATTCATTCACATCTAGTGGCCATGCCTCAAGATTTTCCTCTGTCATACCAATGCTCATGCCTAGGAACTTAAAGTAATGTTATATGTGAGAAGAAAGGAAGGAGAGATTGTTTTGGATCCTCTATAATTCATGACAATAATTTTCTCAGTGTCCACTCTTAGAAGTATCCAATAAATTACATCAGCGCAAGGAAACACCTTCGGCCTAATTGTAGCTCGATAGAGCTATGATCTCCTCACATTCTTGTATACACTTGAATAATCATTTTCTTCTTTTCAATTAAGGGGATAGTTATAATTATTGAATATACCATATATATCTAAGCACTTGTAAATTGGTGTCAGTTTGGTGGTGCTATGAGTGTGTCTATACCACATAGCTACCTTCTTGCTTTCTTCTTCATCATTATAGGTTGAGCATTATTTCTAAGCCATGTGAATGATTTGAGGTGATTGCAGTTATTATTAGGTAGGGATTTTATTGAGTCATTTGGTGTCCCAAGAACAAGAATTGATTAACACAATACAGTTATGGTATCATGAATAATTAAATATAGTGTTACCAAAACCATAAATCCCAATATGATAATAACTAGGAGGACTGAGAAATGGCTTGCGCTACAGTGGATGAGGCACAAAGGGATGATTTTCCATTTATCCTTTCATATTTTGTAGTTGTAGGTACCAACGCCAAGCTTCTCAATTGTCACATAAGGGCCAAGCCATAATTATTGAAAATTTGTATTCTCGCCTTTCTCTTCATGAGGCTAATACCATTTAAGAACCAAATCATTGGTTTTGAAATATTTATTTCTTGTTGATTTATTAACATATTTATTCTTTATTTTTATTTGATGTACTACGAATTTGCTTCTAACCTTGTCTATTTCCTCTTCCAATTTCAACAAAATGTTTATCCTACTTTGGACATTATGACCCTCATGTCTTCTAGATGCCTGGGATGACTAAAGGGAAGGGAAAAACACAGTGGGGGGGAATAATGACTTCCTTTTTGTAGATAAGGAAGTAATTCGAAGTTCTTGATGATTATTTTGGGGTAGCCATATCGATCGAGATAATGATACGGAGAGCATTGTGTTATTTTGTTGGAGATCAACTACTATTTAAAATATGTCACAAGAGTGTTTGAAAAAATCTTTCATTTTTTTAATTGTATTTTTTAAATCTTTATAAAGTATGCCAAAAAATAAATTGTATATTTTTTATTGCTTTGTAAACTATGTAAACAATTCTAATTATTTTTGGGTATTAATTAGTTTAAAGACTCGAATAATAATTTGAGTTTTTAATCCTACAAACATAAATATGAAAATACAACTTGATATGTCATAGATCTCTATTCATTCAAATTTTGTTATTAAGGTTGGAGGGAGGAAATGAGGGACTGGAGGAGGGAGAGAGGAGGTAGAGGGTGGAGAAGGTGTGGAAGGGAGATGGGTGGAGGAAGAGGAGGAGGAAAGGAGTGGGGGATGGAGGAGGGAGAGAGGGAGGGGGAGGGAAAAGGAGAAGGAGGGAGATACAAGGAGGAGGAGCGAGGGAGGGTGTGGGAGAGAGGAGGAGGAGGACTAATGGAGGGTGTGGGAGAGAGGAGAAGGAGGAAAAGGGAGGGTAGAGGGGAGATGGAGG
>LPNX010362147.1:52040-75045 GCA_001517045.1 Pseudotsuga menziesii | reverse complement strand
GGGGGGAGGGGGAGAGAGGAGGAGGTGGGAGTACAGGGAGAGGTAGGAGAAGGGAGGAAGTGGAGGAGGTAGAGAGGATGAGGTGGAGGGAGGGTCAAGGGAAGAGGGAGGAGAAGGGAGCAAGGAGGAGGAGGAGGACTAATCGAGGGTGTGGGAGAGAGGAGGAGGAGGTAGAGGGAGGGTATAGGGGAGAGGGGAGAGGGAGGAGGTATGTGGTGGAGGAGGGATATATAGGAGGAGGAGGAAGTAGAGGGAGGAGGAAAGGAGTGGGGCTGCAAGGAGGAGGAGATGGAGGAGGGGGGAGGAAGATGAGGAGGGTGGGGGTGGAGGAGGAGAAGAGAGAGGTTGGAAGGAGAGGATTAAAGGATCAGGGGAGGGAGGAGGGAGAGACAACGAGGGAGAGAGAGGAGGATATGGGAGTAGAGAGAGTGGGAGGAGAAGGGAGGTGGTGGAGGAGGGAGAGAGGAGGAGGAGGAAGAGGGAGGCTGAATGGGAGAGGGAGGAGAAGGGAGGGAGGAGGAGGAGAAAGGGAGGGTGTGGGAGAGAGAAAGTGGTAGAATGATGGTTTTTGAGAGAGGGATGAGGGATGAGGTGGAGGAATGAGAGAGATGGAGGAGGAAAGGAGGGGGTTTCATGGAGGAGGAGAGGGAGGAGTGGTAGGTACAAGAGGAGGATAATGGAGGGAGTACAAGGAGAGGGAAGGGGGTGGAGGAGGATGGAGGAGATGTAGGAGGGAGAGAGGAATATGAGGATGGGAGGGGGTGGAGGAGGAGGGAGGAGGTGTAGGAGAGAAAGGAGGAGGAGGAGGAGGGAAAGGGAGAGTGGAGGAGAAATCAAGGGTGGAGGAGAGAGGGAGGGGGAGTATGGAGAGGAGAAGGAAAGAAGTTCAGGAGGGAGGAGGAGGATGAGTATGGAGAGGGGGAGGAAAGAAGCTAGGGAGGGAGGAGGAGGAGGGAAATGGAGGAGAAGAGATGGAGGAGGAGGAGGGAAATGGAGGAGAAGAGATGGAGGAGGAGGAGGGAGAGGGAGGAGGATGAGACGGGAGGGGGAGAGGAAGAGGAAGGTTGAGGTGGGGTATAGGAGGAGAATGATAGAGGAGGTGGAGGGAGGAGGTGTAAAATGATGATATATTTTATTTGTTGAAGCTTTTTCTTAAAATGAAGAGGTGTTTTTAGCAATTCCACTTATGAAGTTGTTTACATGAAAAAACTTGAACCACACTTTAAGTGTTACCTTTTAGAAATTATTCAAATGTGATTAATATATACAAAACATGTTTTTTGTAATACCATATATATTTGATTTGGTCAAACTATCTCCATTAAAAATAGGAGGTTGTTTTCATTTGGTCAAACTACACCAGTGTTATATTAGGAAGTGATTTGAATTTGTTTATTTATAACATGGATATATAAGTCCTAATCAATTAAAATTTTACACTGCTTAACCAATTTCCATTGATATCACCTATGTGATTGATGGGTGGATGTCGCTTATTTACAATGGTTTTGCACAGTGCTTGTACTATGGAAACATATCCATTACTTAACCAATGTGTATTGGTACGAAATTTTGGTATATGAAATAAAATTTCTTCTTGGTATGGAATTATATTTTAAAATCAACTTTCACTCAACCAATATTCTATTCATTCGTAAATACATGGAAAATCATAGGACAATATGTTTCCAACTCTTTGATTAACCAATGTTATGTTCATTTCTAAACATGAGATCGAATTGTATGTTTCAAACTAGTATTTTGTTTATTCTTAATTAACTCAAGTTAATTTCAAAAATTCAAAAATTAGTTTTAAAAATCCATATTCTTAGCATCTTGAAATTAGTTCAAGTACACATTCGTTCAAATATTCTACATTGACAATTAAACATCTAAAACTCATAAACTCACAAAATGTAGACTAATAACAAAATAATCACATATAAATCAACTAAATTTTAATCCATAATTTAAAGAGTTCCAAGATATATTAAGCTCACTTTAGTGATTAGCTTCACCCCAATTTGACTGAGATTCTTTAAGATATTAAAGCTTCTTTCATATTCTCTTCACTATTTTTTTTATATTGTTGTTGAACGCAAATAAATACATTGATTACATTTCTTTCTCTTTGCTTGGGGTAATTTTTACAAAACAAATCCCCCAAGTGGAAAGTTTCCATTAATGGTTTGAATAGAAAAAGGAGGTACATGAGCTAGTGAAGCAACATTGGTTGATGTTTTCATTGAGACCTTAAGAAGATTTACTAAACCCTCAAAATTTATTCATTCATCTTCACTTCTTTTTCTTTTGATCTCTTCTTCAATATTTTTGGTTGCTTCTTCTAGCACCCTATTTGACTTTTCCTTTTCTTCTTGCACTTTTTTTCTTTGTTCTTTATCACTTTTCATTGAATCATCCTCTTGTGCCTTCCTCATAGGTTCCTTTTTTCCATTTTAGCTTGAAAATTTTGTCTATAATATATTCTCCTCTGATCAGCTTACATGACACTTATTTTAGAGGTTTTTTGGGATTTCGATAGACCTCTTATTGTGCATTACTATCAAGAGTATAAGAAAAGAAAAAAAAAATAGAAATGTATATATACTACTACTTCAGAATCTTGTATCTTAAATAGTTTGTTTCCAAAATGAATATTTTTTAGAGATGGAACTTCCTTCTCCATCTCTCTGGAAAACTCTATCACATAGCTACCATCAATTAGAGGCAAAGGGGGGAACATGGATTTATTATTATTTTAGATAATGGATCTCACTCTATTTATGTAATCTTGATATGCAATCTCCAATAGTACTATATTGTCAATAAAATAGAGTGGGAAGATGTTTAGCGGTTTGTAATACTCCAAAAATTCGTAAAAATTTAAAAAATTTCATGTAACATAAAAATTTTGTAGTCATCATTGCCTACGAACAATTAACTGCTAACAATTACTTTAAATAGTATTAAACTAGCACTAAATATTTTGTTAACCTCTAGTTATGCATACTTATTAGTTTGTTTTCACAATTCAATGTTAAGGATTTGATTTAGCAGGTTATGATTTGGAATAACATGAAATGAAACATATGTTTAATTACCAGTACTAAATTTTTTTATTGTCTTATGAAGTTAGGAAAGAACTTTAGTTGAGATCGAGGCTTACTTAACTTATAGCTAATGTAGTGAAGTGATGCTTCTTTTACAGGTCCCTTAAAGGTAAGAAGTTTGTTACAAGTTTCCAGATCAAGCTTATTATCTCAACTAGAATAAAATAGAATGCTAGTAAATTTATTTATTTTATAGCTTTGAGTAGTAAAAGAGGTATCGTTGGTCTGTATATTTATGTTATACAAAGTTTCTGGTCAACATAAGTATTAATAAACTGATCATAGTCTAGTTAATTTTCCATTTCGCTATAATTATACATGCTCATTTAATTTTCAACAATATTCAAATTGGGTAAACTTAGACAAATTAATTCTAGATATAGTCATAAGTGAATTGGTTGTCACTCACATTTGAAAATAAAATCTAGTGCATAGACACTTTACTAATTTGACTTGTTATTTGCCAACAAGAGAAGCAATAATTTATATTTTCTTCAAACTATAGTGATAATGGTTTTACTATAAGCTTGAAAGGGTTATTTTCTATAAACAAAATTATCCCTTTTAACCTTAGTAAAGTCTCTATTTCATAAGGGAATGTTAGTTTTTCATCATATAAGCTAGAATTATGATCTTAGTATCTTTTCACTGAGAGAATAACAAGCACAGTAATAAAACATAAGCACAACACAAGAGACAAGAGACACAAAGAGTTTTACTTGGGGAAACCATAAAGGAGAAAACCTCACAACTTCCTCAGAGATAGAATCAACACAAAAATGGTAAGACCCCAAAACAGTAAGATGCACTCCCGACAGTAGCAGTCTCTCTCTCTCACACTGAAAGAGATTCTCCCTTCTCACTCATGCGCCCTAATGAGTGAGTGTGTTTGTTGCAAGTGAGATAAATAGAGAGGCTCACTCTCTATTTATATTCTTTCGTTCACTTGAAGTGCACTCCAACATGTCGGCCTCACTTAACAATTACTTACTAGAGCCGGCATCTCTAGGAGTGTCTAATAACCCTAGTGCCCCACCACTTGTAGGGACTTTGCCTCCTCTGACCAATAGGAGGGTAACACAATGGTGGGGATTATTGCCCGGAATTACAATGACTCACCTAGGGTCGACTTCACTAGGATAGTTTAATAACCCAAGGGCCTCACAACTATGGGGACTTTAACCCTTGATCAATAGGAGGGTTACCCATAATGACTTGACATGACTTTCTCATTATATAAACTTCCTGGAATAAAGATCGGGGTATGACATGACTCAATTAAATTACAATACATCCCAGAATAAACATCGGGTTACAATGCATGAGAAATACGTATGAATACATTCTGAAGTTACAATTACATCAACAGGGAAAGGGATAACAAACACTAGTATCTTGAATGATACAAATTCAATATCTAGGCTATTATTCTAGTTATGCCTTTTCTATAGTTGCAAGTATATATATATATATAAATTATTATTTTCTCATTATTGTATCCTCCTAAGTCTATTACAAAGTATTGTTTATTATGCAATTATCATTGAATAGTTTTCTTGCATAATTTTTTCTTAAATAACTTCAAGGTAGATCATACTATAAAACCCTAGTTTAACTACTGCCTTCCTATGTTAATCGTTAGGGATCAAACAAGCATAAAAATCATGATGGAAGATACTGAAAGTTATGACAAGGTTATAACATGGTTTTAATTGTCATACCCTATTGTATGCAAGCTGCTCCAAGGGTTTTCTGAACTATATCACAAAACCCACCTTCTGCAAATAATCTTTGAGCCATGTGGTTGATGTTCATTTGATAGGGTTTTGAACTTTGGAGTTTTTACCATATATAATATTATAAAATATAAAAATTCACATTTACCTATCTTCATTTTCCATGTTGCGGTGTGAGGAGCCGCATGGACTAGCTGTCACTCCATTGTGTAAGCTACCCTGCCATTATTCGTTCATCTTATGTGTGTAGAGGTTCTTATGGACACTTTCTTTCATTCGCTGTAGATTCATTTTTTTCCATAAATCTAAGTTTGTAGGTGAAGAAATCTGTCATGGTTACTGCGTGGACTTGAACTCGGGTCCAATTGTGGCGTAGCCTTGTAACTTTGAACCTTCTCATCATGGTATTTTAAAACTTCCTTTGATTAGCTCGAGTTTCCCATCCTGTGGGTAGGGTTTGATTATATCGTCTTCCTCACAGCAAAGGCAATGAAATTCATCCAGGTATGAAATATTTCAGTTCTTGTCCATTCTTGCACTATGTAAGTTTAATATTTTCTCTATTGATAGGGTTTAACAATTTGTGTTTTTTTAACTTTTATAGGCTTCAATGGATACTCCAAGATGGAAAGACAACCCATGAAAACACCACACGAGGAAAGTTTCAAGATTTGTGACCCTCCAGGTAAGCCTCGGTCTATCCCGGGGTTATCTCATGCAATGGTTGCATGGTGTATTTGTTGTCACTGCCCATGTGGTTGTAGGGTTACTGTTCAGTTGTGACTATATGTTGATCTATTTGTTTTGGATTACAGCACGGCCATGGATACACTGTTTATTTTTTTTAAGCTTTGGAATGCCATGTGGCCGATACTTTAATATGTTTTAAAGATATTTTTGAAGCCCTCATGGTGGCTTTGTGTTGGAAAGCTTGGGGGTTTTACAACCATGACTCGATAACTTACTTATCGGAGGTTTTTGGCTATAGTTGATTTACATAAATGTTATTTTGTTACCTGCTTTTAAGTCGTGGCTTTGTTTGTAAAAGGCCATAAGGCCGTAACTGATATAGTTCCAGTTTAGGGTTTAAGTGCTACTTAAAGTTTGGATAAGCTCGAAGATTACTATTTTGTAATTTAGATTTTGGTAATAATTATACATTATGGTTTTAAGTAAGAGATGGAAACTGTGATATTCTTAACTGCTCTAATTTTTTTTATTCTATTTAAAATGTCCTAAACAGAGTTTTTGTTACTGTAAATTTATATTTATTCTGAATATGTTTAAAAATGAAAAGAAATGTTTCAGATATTTAGTATTTAAAATATAGTTTGATTTTTAATGTCAGTAATAAATTACTTCAGTAAGTAGATGGAAAAAAAGGATGGACTATGAAACCTAATTCTTTACTCTATTTTCTTAGTTAATATATGTTGAAAGGTAATTACTTATTTTCTCTTGTTTTAATTTATCATACAGTGTTAACACTATTTTCTTTGAGATAATATATTTAATTTTGGTAGATTTATCTATCAGATAATTATGGTTAAATAAATGAAGTATGTAAACTTTGATTTGGTTTAGGAGTGAAATGAATAACCCCTTAGTTAGTAGAAATGGGTGGTAATGTTGTTATATTTTTACAGTTTCCTTCAAATAGGTTTTATTTATAAAATCCTAATTTCTTGTAGTTTAAATACATAGTTAGTATTTGATTTTAATGTTATCCTAGTTTCATTTTACTTAGATGAAATTATTACAGTAAATTTATAGCTTTGTTTACTGTTTCTTTAAGTTAATATTGGATATTTAATTTCTGTTTTTATAATAACTGTTAATTATGATAATAATAGACTTATAGTAAGTAGTCTATGTACCATGTAAGCAATTACATAGACTAATTAAGCCTATACTTTTAGATCTTTCATAAACAAATATGTTTATGTTATTCAAGTACTCTATCTAAATAAAGACATCTAAAATAAAAAGGAATAACATACATACAAATCACTCTTATGAACTTGTAGAAGGTAATAATTCACATTCATTCATACCTCATTTGATTCTTTATCTGAATTTAATCTAACCTACTATAATAGAGTACTACATTTATAAAAGGTGTCAAAAAATAAAGTTATGTTATTTTTTCTATCTATTAGTAAAACTGGAAATCCTTCTAATCATTTACCCTAAACTATCTAATCCAACATTTAGCTATCTTTTCACAGTAAAAATATTTCTTTTAACCCTAGCAGTAGTAGAAAAAAATCATAACATATCATTGGTTAAACTCAAACCTTCTAGATAACAATTTACAATTAGAAATCTATATAAATCAAGTAGAACCTGGAAATGTAGATTAGGTGAAAACAACTTAAGGAACCTGTTCCTCCCAACCAACTACTGGAGAAAAGTTGGACTGCAAATCTCAGGATCCCAGAGCTTGTCTCCTGGTGCACCTGGTAGAATTACTGGGTGAGAGATGTAGTTTAGTACTTTTCTGGAACTCTATTGAGTGTCACAGGGACTTCACTTAGTGAACCTCTCACATAGCACCTGTGATCATGGGATATTAATGAATACCCTTAATTTCGAGAGATATTGACCCAAAATATTTTTGTTGAAACCCCATCCCAATACTTAAAACCTCCTCCCCACCCCTTTTTATACCTCAATCCTTATAAACCACCCTACCCACCCCCACCTTAAACCCCTCATCCCCCCAATACTTGCAATATATTGGTTCAATTTTTGATAATTTTAAAACCCATAATATGAACTAACGTGATAGGATATTAGCCAACAAGTGAAGCCCCCGTGTTGAGTGTTCATCAGTAAACAAGACCTGTATGCGTCAGTATTATCTCGGCTTAGAAATAGCTACACTAGTTCAGGTCTTCAGCACATTCCACTCAAAACTGTAGTTCAGCTAGTCCCCTCCATCGAATTTTCTTTTGCACTTCATTCACCGAGAATGTTCACAATTTTAGAATGAGCAGCCTCAACTGTCTTAAATGAGAAGTTTTATTAGCATGCCTAGGTATTTTGGGTCAATTTTCACTTAATGAGCACCTTCTCTTGTTCCACTTTCTTGGGGAACATGACCACAAAAATAGGGAACTTACCTCCTACAATAGCTAGAAGTGGTTTGAGGATGCTGCCAAATGTCAATCTGCTCTCAACCCAGCCTTCTCCACTAATTGACCAGTAAAACACTCATTTAATAGCTTCCTTAATATGTTGTCTCATATTTCATTTATTTATTAACAAAATATTCAACAATTACATTCAATTAACCTTGAACCCACTTGGTCATTAATTACAGACTTTATAATAAAATATAACATAATGTTTCTTAAAACAATTTTTTTTTTGCAAATCGGGGCATGTGACATACACACCCCCTTAAATTATAACATCATCCTCGATGTTATTTATTCTTTGTCCTCGGAATTTCCCCAGAACAGAATTAGATATGCATCTTGCATATGACTCTTTAATTCTCAGGTGGCTTCCTCTAGACTTAGGTGCTTCCATTGCGCCTTCACTTGACCAATAGTGCGATTTCTAAAGCAATATCTCCCTCCTTTCGAGGATACAATCTGGTTCCACCATAAAATCTCCTTCGGGTTACACCTGCATATTATTCCAGTTTATAACATGAGTAGCATCATGTACATATTTTCTTAACATAGAAATATGAAAAACATTATGAACCTTCAAATTTGGTGGTAAATCCAATTGATATGCCACTTGTCCAATTCTGGACAGTATCACAGAAGGTCCGCAATATCAGGGTGCTAACTTAACACAACATCCTAATCTCAGAGAACTATTTTTAGGAATTACCTTAATAAAGACATGTTCACCAACCTAGAACTTCTTTTGAGTTCGTTTAAGATCTGCTTTACTTTTTTGTCGGTCTTGCACAACTTTCAAGTTACCTTGCACCCCATCTCTTTTAATAGTTCAAGTCATAATACTAGCCTGTCAACTAGATTACTCCATGAGATGGGGGTATTGCACTTTTTTCCATACAAAATTTTAAATGGATTGTATCTTGCTAAAGCTTGGTAGTGGTTGTTGTAAGAAAACACTACAAAGTGTAAGTAATCTTCCATTTACCTGGTTGTTCTTTAACATATATTCTCAGCATATCTTCCAATACCTGGTTCACTCTTTGAGTCTGTCCATCTATCTGGGGATGGAAGAAGGTATTGAAGTTTAAAGTTGTATTCAATCCTTTAAACAAATATTTCAAAAAATTGCCCGTAAAATTAGGGTCTTTGTCTGAAATTATTACTTTGGGTATCCCATGTAAAAGAAAATTTTGTTTCAAGAATATATCGTAAATATTAGTAGTCTTGTAAGTAGTTTTTACAGGTATAAAACGAGCTTCCTTACTAAGTTTGTCAACAACTACCATTATTGAGTCATTCAAATTTTGATTTCTAGGTAGTCCTGTAATAAAATCATGGTTGATTATTTCCCACTTCCAGCTAGGGATAGGTAATGGATGAAGTAACCCTGCTAGATGTTGGTGTTCAGTCTTAACTTGTTGACATTCAAAGCACTTGACAATGTATTCTACACTTTCAGTTTTCATGTTTGGCCAAAAAAATCCTTCCTTAACATGGTTATAGTTTTGTGATAACCAGGATGTCCTGAGTAAGGAGTCTTATGAATTTCATTTAAAATTAGTAACTTAATATTAGGTACACTAGGTATATATAGTATGTATTTATACAATAATAATCTTTTTTTCATTTAGAATATACCCTGTACTTAAACTTTCAATTAAATTTTCTGTTACTTTTGCTTGTAACTTCTGATAATTTTTATCCAATCTTACTCCTTCCTCTAGTTGTTCTTCTAAATTTGTTTTACAGGTCTTTATTGCTACTACAAAATTTAGTTTTTCATTTCTGCTTAGAGCATCAACAACCTTATTTTTTTCCCCTTAATATGTTGAATTTCAAAATCGTACTCGCTAAGGAAAGTTAGCCCCCTAGCTTGCCTTGCATTTAAGTTAGGTTAATTCCATAAATATTTTAATCCTTTATCATCTGTCATTAATATAAAATTTCTTTTGATTAAGTGATGGCGCCACATTTTCAAGGCATGTATGCCATTGGCCAATTCTAATTCATAGGTCGCGTAGTTTTTCTCATGAATCTTCAGCTTCCTAGACTCATATGCAATGACATGTCCTTCCTGAGTTAGAACTTCAACTAGACCATTATTGCATGCATCGATACATACTATAAAGTCTTTATTAGGGTCAACAATTCTTAATATTGTTGCAGTAGTTAATAATGTTTTTAACTTTTTAAAACTATCTTCACACTTTTGAATCCACTTAAATTTATTCCCTTTCTTCTGTAAAGAAGTTATGGGATTTGCAATTCTTGAAAACCCTTCGATGAATATTTGATAATAGATAGTAATCCCCATGAATGACTGTATGTCAGTTATGTATTTTGGGACTAACCATTCTTCAATTACTATTGTCTTTTATGGATCAATAAAGATCCCTTCTTTAGTAACTACATGACCCAATTATTGTATTTCTTCCTTAAACAAATCACATTTACTAAATTTTGCATAAAGATGATGTTCTTGTGATTCTTGTAAAACAATTTTTAAGTGCTCCTCATGTTCTTCTTTAGACATAGAATAAATTAGAATGCCGTTAATGAATACAACTATGAATTTGTCAAGGTACTTATGCATTACATTATTCATTAGACACATGAAGACAGTCGGGGCATTAGTAAGCCTGAAAATCATAACAACAAACTCATAGTGACCATATCTGGTCCTAAAAGTTGTTTTAAAGATGTCTTCATCTTTGATTTGGACATGGTGATAACCAGATCATAAATCAATCTTTGAAAATATAGTCACTCCACATAGCTGATCAAACAGATCATCTATACATGGAAATGGATATCTATTTTCAATAGTCATTTTATTAGGTTGATGGTAATCTATACATAAACGTAGAGTAACGTCCTTATTTTTAACGAAAATAATAGGTGATCCCTCAGAAGACACACTGGGTCTGATATAATTCTTATCAATAAGTTCTTTTAACTATTATTTTAATTCATTTAATTCCAATGTATTCATCTGATAAGGGGCTTTTTAGCTGGGCACTGCACCAAGTACTAACTCAATAGTGAAGTCTAACTCCCTCATCAGAGGCAATCCCATAATTTCTTTTGGAAATACATCTGAATATCCCCTCAGGATTGGAAGATCTTCCAGTTTTCTTTTATCTTCGTTATTAATATTTTCTTCATTAATTATAGTTACAACAAATAATTTATAACCCTTACAAACAACTCTCTTTTAATTGCAGAGTAGAGATTTGTCTGATAGCTATTTTCTTAGGGATTCCTCTTACATTTACTGTTTCTCCATCATTATTTATGCAAGAAAACATTTTATCGAAACAGTTCAGAAGTACCCTATTCTATTCTAACTAGTCCATACCAATTAACATATCATAAGAACGTAAAGGTAGTACATTAAGCTTAACAGAGGTTTCAAACTGATCCATGTTTACATCACAATCCTTTACAAAACTAATCAATTTTCTTATTGTACTAGTAGCTAGCTGAACTAACCATGACTTTGAAAAAAATTCTATTGATAACTTGCATTTTTATACTAAATAAGGAGAAATATAACTTAATATGGCCCCTAGATCAATTAAAATAGATATAGGTGTTTGATTCAGCTTACCTTCCACTTCCACCATGGAAGTTTGATAGTCCACCTACCTGTTTTCTAGTGCTACATTGATCCTGGGCATTGTTCTTGCTAGATCACCAACAGTCATCTCGTCCTGCACCGTATATATGTTGCTAAAATTCTTCTCCCGATTGGGCAAAACTGATGCATAATGAGGACATTACATTCCCAACATTTTACTGATTATTTTCATTCATTATTATTGGTGTAATTACTGTGATTATTAAAAGGTTCTTTATTTCTAGGGCCATTTGGATTTAACTATGAATTACCCTTATTCCCTTCAAAATTTTAGTTAGGAAAATATCGTGTGTTATTATTCCTAAAACTACGATTAGGTACAAAACCTTTCTTGTTCGGTTAAAAATTATTAGATCTTTTAGCCTTCCAGTTTGATATACTTTCCTTTTTGCGATTCTGCTCATAGCAAAAATTCATCTTCCGCATAGCCTCCTCCATGGTTTTTGGATTATCATATTCAATTATATATTTTATATGAAACGGTAAACAACTTAGAAGTCGTTGTGCCTTAGGCTTCTCATCCATAATGTAAGGTACAAAATGTAGCAGGATTAAGAATTTATTGTCTAATTCTTTCTTGTTCATCGTTCCCAGTTTTAATTCATAAAATTCATTAACTCTCTCTTCATAGTAGTATTTTGACAAGAACTTATTTTTAAAATATTTCTTAAACGTGCTCCAGTTAATGTTGTTTTCCCTAATTATTTTTACTCGTTTTAAGTCCTACCACCAAATATCTTCATTCCCAGTTAGGTTGTAGATGACCATTCTCGCTTTTAGCTGATTAGAGTAATTGTAAATTTGAAAATATTTCTTCATCCCAGACAACCAAGATTCGGCCTCTTCTCCCTTCTCAGTTTCACCATTGAAAGTTGGTGGTTTTATTTTCATAAATTCTCTTGAAATTTCTTCATAAGGCTTAAATTTTCTTTTTCTTGAATTATGATTATCTTTGCTACTATCACTAGTATATTGATAATTCTTCCTATGTGGATCACCATAAATCTCAGAGGATGAGCTACTTTTGATTTTAGACTGTTTATACTTTCTTTTTTTTGTGTTGGTAGGACATATCCTCATATTTTGTTCGTTTATCTTTTTCTTTGTTCTAAAATTTTTCCATTAAGATCAGATTCATCTCCTCCCGAGCTCTCATAATTCTTTAATTTTATTTTTTGACTGTTTCCATCTCAGTTTTTAATATCTTAACCATTTGTAATAATTTAGAATAGTTATTAGTTATTTCTTCTTGTATGGGTTCTCTTTTATAATTAATTCGTTTAGTAAATGGGGAATCCTCATCTGCATATTCCTCGAGTCTTTCCATACTTGTAGTTTAGCTCAATTTTTTTTTCTGGAAATAACATTTCAAAAATAATATTATCAGTATGCATGCATTTAATTTACTGTTTTATCTATACAAGTTGATCCACATTAAGGCCTAGTGTCTGAACCCTGTGCTCTGACACCACATTTAATACTCCAAAAATTCGTAAAAATTTAAAAATTTTCATGTAACATAAAATGTTTGTATTCATCATTGCCTAGGAACAATTAACTACTAATGGTTTCTTTAAACAGTATAAAACTGGAACTGAATATTTTGTTAACCTCTAGTTCTACATACTTTTTAGTTTGTTTCAATAATTCAATGTTAAGGATATGATTTAGTAGGTTATGATTTGGAATAACAGGAAATGAAACATATGTTTAATTACTAGTACTAAATTTGTTTTACTGTCTTATGAAAGTAGGAAAGAACTTCACTTGAGATTGAGGCTTACTTAGCTTATAGCTAATGCAGTGAAGTGATGCTTCTTTTACAGGTCCCTTGCAGGTAAGAAGTTTGTTACCAGTTTCCAGATTGAGATTATTATCTCAGCTAGCATAAAATAGAATGCTATTAAATTTATTTATTTTACATCTTTGAGAAGTGAAAAGGTATCGTTGATTTGTATATTTATGTGCTACAAAGTTTTTGGTAAACATAAGTATTAATAAACTGATCATAGTCTAGTTGCTTTTCCATTTCACTATAATTATACCTGCCCATTTAATTTTCATTAATATTCAAATTGGGTAAACTTAGACAACTTGATTATGGATATATTCATAAGTGAAATGGTTGTCACTCACATTTGAAAATAAAATCTAATGCATAGAGAGTTTACTAATCTGACCTGGTATTTACCAACAAGAGAAGCAATAATTTATATTTTCTTTAAACTATAGTGATAATGTTTTTAGTATAAGGTTGAAAGGGTTATTTTCTATAAAAAAAACTATCCCTTTTAACCTTAGTAAAGTCTTCATTTCATAAGGGAAAGGGATAACAAACACTAGTATCTTAAATGATACAAATTCAAGACCTAGGCTATTGTTCTAGCTTTGCATTTTCTATAGTTGCAAGTAGATATATATAACTGATTTTTTTCTCAATATTGTATCCTCCTAAATCTATTACAAGGTATTTCTTATTATGCAATTATCATTGAATAGTTTTCTTGCATAAGTTTTTCTTAAATCACTTCAAGGTTAAAGATCATACTATAAAACCCTAGTTTAACTACTACCTTCCTATGTTAATCGTTAGGGATCAAACAAGCATAAAATTCATAATGGAATATAATGAAAGTTATGACAAGGTAATAAAATGGTTTTAATTGTCATACCCTATTGTATACATGATGCTCCAAGGGTTTTTTGAACTATTTAACAAAACCCACCTTTTGCAAATAACCTTTGAGCCACATGCTCGATGTTCATTTGATAGGTTTTTGACCTTTGGAGTTTTTACCATATATAATATTCTAAACCCTAAAAAGGTGCATTTACCTATCATCATTTTCCATGTTGTGGTGTGAGAAGCTGCAGGCTCATGGCCACATGGCATGACTGTCACTCCATTGTGTAAGCTACCCTTCCATTAGTCATTCTTCTTTTTTGTGTAGAGGTTCTTATGGTAATTGTCTTTCATTCAGTGTAGATTCATTTTTTTCCATAAATCTAAGTCTATAGGTGAAGAAATATGTCATGGTTACTGGTTGGACTTGAAATTAGGTCCAATTGTGGCATAGCCTTGTAACGTTGATTCTTCTCATCCTGGTCTTCGGAAACTTCCTTCAATTTTCTCAAGTTGCACATCTTGTGGATAGGGTTTGATTATAGTGTCTTCCTCGCAACAAAGGCAACGAAATACATCCAAGTATGAAATCTTTCAGTTCTTGTCCATTCTTGGACTATGTAAGTTTAATATTTTCACTACTGATAGGGTTTAACAATTTGTGGTTTTTTCACATTTGCAGGATTCAATGGATACTCCAAGATGGAAATACAATCCATGAAGACGCCACTCCAGGAAATTTTAGGCTTCATGACCATTCAGGTAAGCCTCAGTCTGGCCTAGGGTTATCTCCTGCAATGGTTGTATGGTGTATTTGTTGCCACTACCCACGTGGTTGTAGGGTTGTTGTTCGAACGTGACTATATGTTGCTCTGTTTGTTTTGTATTATGGCACGACCATGAATACACTATTTTTTTTTAAGTTTGAAAGGCCATGTGGCCGATACTTTGATATGTTGTTTAAGAGATTTTCGAAGCCCTTGTGGCTACTTTGTGTTGGAAAGCTTGGGGCTTTTATAACCGTGACTCGATAACTTACTTTTGGGACCTTTTTGGATATAATTGATTTACATAAATGTTATTTTTTTACTGGATTTTAAGCTGTGACTTTGTTTGTAAAAGGCCATAGGGACCTAACTGATATAGTTTCAGTTAGGGTTTAAGTGCTACTTAAAGTTTGGATAAGCTCGAATATTATTGTTTTGTAATTTATATTTTGGTAATAATTATACATTTTGGTTTTAAGTAAGATATGGCAACCGTGATATTCTTAAGTGTTCTGGTTTTCTTGGATTCTGTTTAAAATATCCTAAATAGAGTTTTTGTTACTGAATATGTTTAAAAATTAAAAGAAACATTTCAGACAGTTAGTATTTAAAATATAGTTTGATTTTTACTATCAATAATAAATTTCTTTAGTAAGTAGATGAAAAAAAAGGATGGACTATGCAACCTAATTATTTACTGTATTTTTGAGTTAATATATGTTGAAAGGTTATTACTTATTTTCTCTCATTTTAATTTCTCAAACAGTGTTAACACTGTTTTATTTTAGATAATATATTTAATTTTGGTAGATTTATCTATCAGATAATTATGGTTAAATAAATGAAGTATGTAAACTTTGAGTTGGTTTAGGAGTGAAATTAATAACCCCTCTATTAGTAAAAAGGGGTGGTAATGTTATTATATTTTTACAGTTTCTTTCAATTAGGTTTTATTTATAAAACCCTAATTTCTCTTAGTTTAAATACATAGTTAGTATTTTATTTTAATGTTATCCTAGTTTCGTTTTACTTAGATGAAATTATTACAGTAATTTTTTTATCTTTGTTTACTATTTTTTTAAGTTAATCTTGGTTATTTAATTTATGTTTTTATAATGACTATTAATTATGATAATAATAGACTTATAGTAAGTAGTGTATCTAATTTGTAATCAATTACATGGACTAATTAAATCTATACTTTTAGATATTTCCAAACATATATGTTTATGTTATTCAAGTACTCTGTCTAAATAAAGACATCTAAAATAAAAAGGAATAAGATACATACAACCTACTTCATTCGATTATTTATATGAAGTTAATCTAACCTACTGTACTAAGTACTACCTTTATAAAAGGTGCGGAAAAATATAGTTAGGTAATTTTTTCTATCTATCAGTAAAACTAGAAATCCTTCTAATCATTTACCCTAAACTATCTAATCCAACATTTAACTATCTTTTCACAGTAAAATTATTTCTTTTATCTAACCCTAGCAGCAGTAGAACAAAATCATAACATATCATTGCTTAAACTTAAACCTTATAGATAACAATTAACAATTAGAAATCTAAATAAATCAAGTAGAACCTGGAAATGTAGATGAGGTTACAACAACTTAAGGAAGAGAAAAGATGGAATGCAAATATCAGGACCCCCAATCTTGTCTTTTGGTCCACTTGGTAGAAGTACTAGGTGAGAGATGTAGTCTAGTAATCCTCTGCAACTCTATTGAGTGTTCAGTATTCAATCAGTTTTGTAGGCAATAGTATGGGCTCAACTTAGAAGAGCTGCACTAGTTCAGGTCTTCAACACTTTCCACTGAAAACATACTTCAGCTAGTCCCCTCCATCGAATTTTCTTATGCACTTCATTCACCCAGAATGTTCACGATTCCAGAATGAGCAGCCTAAGTTGTCTTGAATGGGAAGTTTTATTAGCATGCATAGCTATTTTGGGTCAGTTTTCACTTAATGAGCCACCTGCTCTTGTTCCACTTTCTTGGGGAACATGAACACAAAAATATGGAAGTTTCCTCATGCAACAACTAGAATTGGTTTGAGGATGCTTCCAAGTGCCAACCTGCTCTCAACCCGACCTTCTCCACCAAGTGACTAGTAAAACACTCATTTAACAGCTTCCTTAAGCTGTTGTCTCATCTTTCATTTATTTATTAATAAAATATTCAGCAATTACATTCAATTATCCTTGACCCCACTTGGTCATTAATTATATACTTTATAATAAAATATAACATAATTTTTCTTAAAACGTAAAATGTTTTTCAAATTGGGGTATGTGAAAAGGTTCATATCCACAATATATATGTAGATAATTATGTTCCTTAGTATGATACAAATCACATATGTTTTCCGTCACATAAAAGGTTGTTTTAGACATGGATGGAGCAGGATTATCATGGATCTCAGTGTAAAATGCTCAAGTAAATTCATCACATATTATTTGGTAATTTCTTACATACTTCCATTCCCACAAATTGTTACAATACACATGCAATGTTGGTTCTACTAGTTTTGTTGACTTCCACTATCATTTCATGAAGGGGAATGAATTTGCAACACACATAATATCGAATAGGTGAGAGGAAATATACAATTAATATGAAGGTACTTATATTGTGTTATGTATTGTAATGCCGGTTTTCTCCAAACTAGATGATAAAATGGCTCCCGAATTGAAAATGTGGCCAATTGTGACTATTGTGTCCATTGCTAAGACCCAAAATTCATGCAGAGTGGATACATCATTTTCTCCAGTGTGAAGGAACTAAGTATGATACAACCATTTTATTTGAATTTGAATCTTTTTCTCTTCACCCATTATTTTTTATAACATTCATTCACATCTAGTGGCCATGCCTCAAGATTTTCCTTTGTCATACCAATGCTCATGCTTGGGAACTTAAAGTAATGGTATATGTGAGAACAAAGGAAGGAAGAGATTGTTTTGGATCCTCCCTAACTCATGTAATTATTTCTCTCTGTGTCCACTCTCAGAAGTATCCAATAAATTACATCAGTGCAAGGAAACACCTCCTGCCTAATTGTAACTTGATAGAGCTATGATCTCCTCACATTCTTGTATGCACTTGAATAATCGTTTTCTTCTTTTTGAATAAGGGGATAGTTATAATTACTGAATATACCATATATATCTCAACACTTGTAAATTTGTGTCACTTTGGTAGTGCTATCAGTGTGTCTATCCCACATAGCTACCTTCTTTCTTTCTTCTTCATCATTAGAGGTTGAGCATTATTTCTATGAGCACTGTGAATGATTTGAGGTGATTGCAGTTATTATTAGGTATGGATTTTATTGAGTCAATTGGTGTCCCAAGAACAATAATTGATTGACACAACAAAATTTTGGTACCATGAATAATTAAATATAGTGTTACCAAAACCATAAACCCTAATATGATAATAACTAGGATGACTGAGAAATGGTTTTCATTACAATGGATGAGGTTCAAAGGGATGATTTTTCATTTATTAGGAGCATATCCATTTCTCCTTTCATATTTTGTAGTTGTAGGTACCAACTCCAAGCTTCTCAACTGTCACATAAGGGCCAAGCCATAATTATTGAAACTTTATATTCATGCATTTCTTTTCATGAGGCTAATACCATTTCAGAACCAAATCATCAGTTTTGAAATATTTATTTCTAGTTGATTTGTTAACATACTGATTCTTGATTGTTTTTTGATGTACTATGAATTTTCTTCTCACCTTGTCTCTTTCCTCTTCCAATTTCAGAAAAGTGTTTATCCTACTTTGGAAAATATGACCCTCGTGTCCTCTAGATGCTTGGGATAACTAAAGGGAAGGGAAAAAACATAGTGGGGGGGATAATGACTTCCTTTTTGCAAATAAGGAAGTAATTTGAAGTTCCTGATGATTATTTTGGGGTATCCCTATCGATCGAGATAATGATAGGGAGAGCATTGTGTTATTTTTGCTGGCGATCAACTACTATTCTTTTTAGGATCCATATCAATCTTTTTTTGTAGATTCACCTACCTTGTTTTCCCTAAGAATATTAGTTTGACGCATAATTCATATTAGTTCCTTTATCTAGAGAAAACTCGGTTTATTTTTTGAAGAAAATAATGTTGATTAATCGAATACAAGAGACAATGGAACCCATAACTTTGTAATTACATGCTCATCTAGAAATTGAACAAAAATGTCTTTTCTAAGTTTGGTTAAGGACACAACTTCAGTCCATATTCTAATGTAATATGTAGATTTTAATGTTAGAATATTTAGACACTTAAGAGTTAGTTAAGATCAACTTGTTAGAATGTATATTTAGGAAAAGTGTGTTTCTTTAGTATGAAATTGTGCATCGCAATCCAATGGTCATGATATGTTCTAAGCCTTGAGTGATCTGATGATTCATCCTCTCCGTGATCTTAATGGCCATTGATACATGGCTGATCACTTGATTGATCCATGATATATATTGATCCAGGTTATTCCTCTGTATCCAGTTCCTTTATTATTCCAAGTAAAGGGGCATGCGTGGTTGTTTGGGTCACTACACATGACCCACGAAACATGGAGGAAACTATATGAACTTAGGCCATAGAGTTTAATCCCAAACCATGTCCTAGTATTTAAAAAAAAAATTTGGTGTTATTCATCCCAAAATGGCCACCATATCCCACTCATAAGCCAAAAAAATCCCTCTATAAGGCTTATTTCATGGACTCAGTCCCCACTTAGAGTTAGGGGTCATTTATGGGTAGTTATGGGTAAATGAAGTGTAATTAAGGGTTGATTAGTGATCATTTAAGGGCAATTTGTGGTCAATTACGAGTATTTGGGGGTCATTTGGTGGTAATTATTAGGTAATGAGTTGTGGTAATTAGGGGTTAATAAGTGGTGAATTAGGGGTTAAGTATTGGTAATTAGGGGTTAATTATGGGTTAACTAGGGGTAATTATGGGTCAAATATGGGTAAGTATGGGACATTTAAGCCCAAGGATTAGATAAACCAATATTTATCATGATGTTGGACATTTATTTAGGTTCATGGTGGCATGTTTCCATTTTGAATCCTTGTGTGTGAGGCACACTTGTCTACATTGATGGGCTTGCTAGGGAATATGACATCTATGAATGTTTAGAGGAATCCCTTGGGTTTCTCCTTGAGGTTTTCCTTCTAAAAAAGAAGAGAACATTTACAGGTTACCAAGGGTTTATTAGTGGTTAGCATGGATTATGAAGGGTAATTAGTAGTCAAGTAAGGGTCATTTAGGTGCTATTAGTGGTTACCTTAGGTAATTACGAGTCAATTATGAGGTTAATTAGGGGTCAAGTATAGGATAATCATTCATAAATTGAAGTAATATTTGAGAGGATGGATACCCATAACATACTTGAAAAATATATATAGGGGAGGTCCTTCTACCCCCCTAAAAAAAAACGTCATGAGAATTGAACTTTTGGTAATGGTCTTTAAAACACCATCTCTAAAAGTAAAATTCTTTTGACATCTAGGAGAGATTTTTAGAAAAAACCTTGAAACATATAGTCAGGGTTGTTATTTCTAAAACACCCTATAAACAGCACAAGAATTTAAAAATTAGAGGAGGCTTTTTCCAAACAGCTGCCAAAAGTTGAATTCTCAAGACCTTAGAGGGTTTTTTTTTAATTGCCTTGGAAAATATCTTTAGGGGAGTCTTTAACAAGCCCTCTCCAAAGGTCATGAGAATCAAAATTTTGGGGGTGGTTTGAAAATACCTACCCCCAAAAGTCTAATTCTCATGAATTTTGAGGGGGTTTTCTAAAAACTACCTTCAAAAACAACTTTAGGGGGGTCTTTCTAAACCCCACCCTAAAAGTCTTGGGAATTGGTCTTTTTGGGGTAGTTTATGAAAAATCACCCCTAAAAGTCTAATTCTCGTGTTTTTTTGGGGGGGGGAGGGCCACAGGGTGGGTTCTAAAAACCACCTTCAAACACACCTTCAGGGGGGGGGGGGGGTTAAGAAACACCCCCAAATACCTTTTTTTTTTTTTTTGGGGGGGGGAGGGCCACAGGGTGGGTTCTAAAAACCACCTTCAAACACACCTTCAGGGGGGGGGGGGGGTTAAGAAACACCCCCAAATACCTTTTTTTTTTTTTTTGGGGGGGGGAGGGCCACAGGGTGGGTTCTAAAAACCACCTTCAAACACACCTTCAGGGGGGGGGGGGGGTTAAGAAACACCCCCAAATACCTTTTTTTTTTTTTTTGTCGAGGGGAGTTAGCAAAACCACCTCAAGCCAAAACAGACCCATAAAGGATGATTTTTTGTAGTGATTTGGTCAAACTATACTAGTGTCATATTAAAATGTTCTTGTTTGAGTTTGTTTGTTTATAGTATCGATATACGAGTCCTAATCAATTATTGATGCCAAGACTATGCCTAAAATGTAAATGGGCTTTCAGAGCTAGGGAGAAAATTATGAACATGCTCGACAGTGAAAAAAATAGATGGAATATAAAAGAAGACAAGTATATATACGACCAAGAAAGAGATTAAACCTAGAGTGTGCTTGGCCACTGATCTCGTTCCTACCCTCCTGACTATCAAAAAGTTTGTTTTTATTCGATCCGAAACCTGATTTCTTATCACAAATAATTTACAAAATTTATTTACTGAAAAAACATTGATATCCTAAATAATTATGCGACAAGAAAACACATGAAATCACAATCACATTTGACATATATTTACCATGGAAAATCCCAATTGGGAAAAAATGAACAAATAGTTCATTTCATTGACTATAAAATCCTAGGCTCTCTTCTTGGGATAATGGGCCATTGAGGAAAACTTATAATGACAAAATAATACCTTTCATACGACAATATCATCCATTTCATCTTTCTAGTTTCTAACCCTTAGTTTCTCCTTGCTAGTTTCCTCTAACCCTGTGCTTGCACCTGCACACTTGGTTGAAATTCCTTCTCTAACCACTCAATGAGATCTCACTCACTTTGTGTGACTATTGTGAGTCACCTCTTCTCACCTAGATTTCCTTTAATAACATTAGAATATGCAAATACATTGGTCCAATTCAATGGGTTACCAAATACCATGGGCCCTCTATATCATTTACACGAAGTAATTACAAAAGTACATTCACTTTAATAGTCCACTTTAATAAATTTGATCTCCTATGCTTGAGATTCATTGAATGACACCTTCCACCTGTCAGATGCTGTCCATGTGGAAGTACCTATATGATGCTACACAAATCATTACAAAAACCCTATACCTCATACCCATATACCCTCATGGTATCGAAATTAGGTTCTCAAATCGCTTATTCTGAAAAAACTCATTACACTAGTTTCTTCTATATTGGTACCTAGAATGCTATCGATCCATTTCATGGGTTTCATCCAATAAAAAGCATAATTGCAAGTGTTCTTTACACCAGAGTGTCAAGCTATTTCCATAATTCCATTAAAACACTGAGTATAGAACTGATAGATATATGCTTCATTGGAGTTGAGAGCAAACATGGAGGTTTATAAATTGATTAATAGGGGCAAGGTGGCAATCCTTTAATAAGGAAGATGGACATGTGTCATTGGTTCAGTCCTCTCCTTAAGACCTGCCACATGTCCTCATATTTTCCTTATGTCTAAATACCACCCAATCTGGGGCACTAGTTTGGTATGTTTGGTAGAAATAATGAAGTAATATTTTTTGGAATGAAAAGTAGTAAGAAGAAATAATGAAATATTGTCTACAATCGCTTGAGATAATCTCATTTGGGTAATGGTTGGAAATATTTTGTCTCATCCTTAAACACTTACAAGAGTGATATTATGGGTACCTTGTCAACATCAATTAAGGCACAAAAAATGGAAAACATTTCACAAACAAAATTTGAACTTGAGTGAGGTGGATAAGCAACTTTTTATTTTAATCACATAAGCTAATATGCAATTAACATTATTATA
>LPNX010362147.1:17520-51819 GCA_001517045.1 Pseudotsuga menziesii | reverse complement strand
AACAATTTGTATTTTAACAAAAATATATAATCTAAATTTCAATAAATTAAAACAAAACATATAATTTATATTTCAATAAATAAACATTCCTAGATTTTTCCATTAAATTTACTTAGAAAACACACAATTTGACCAGAAATATTATAAATTTGTTTCCTTTATGCTTTATGTTGTTTCTTTTTTAAGCTTTATATTGTTTCCTTTTTAAGTTTTATATTGTCTTTTTATGCTTTATGTTGTTTCCTTTTTCTCTTTGTTTTATTATTTTTGTGGTTTCTTTTATGCTTTTTGCTGTTCGCTTTTCTCTTTAAGATTTTCAAGAGTTGGTGTTTGCCATTATTGCTTTTTGCTGCTATATTGTTTTTTTATGCTTTATGTTGTTTCCTTTTCATTTTTTTATTTTTGCTTTATGCTTTTGGTGGTTTCTTTTATGCTTTTTGCTGTTTGCTTTTCTCTTTAAGATTTTCAAGTGTTGGTGTTTGCCATTATTGCTTTTCGCTGCTTCTTGGGTTTGTTGCAAATTTATGTTGCTCGTGTTGTTGCAAATTTATGTTGTTCGTGATTTAGGGTTCACGTCCCGTCTTCTCAGGATTTGTGGGACCAGCATGGAGCATTTCTCAGTCGCTTTTCTTGGCTACTGCTGTTCAAGTTGTTTTTTTCCAAAGTCTCCAGTAAATGGAATTCTGTTACGTGATTTATGGATTCCTCTGGTTTTGGCAATTCTGGGTTTGGTGGCATTTGGCTAGCCTGGCCACATTTCCACGTTGCAGTTTCCTTCTAGTGATGTCGTTCTAGTTTCTTGATTGGGGTCCGTCACCTCATCATCTGAATTTGAGGATTTCTGGAGGGTTCTGCAAACCGTGGGTATTATTCTCCTCTTGCGTGTTCTTTGCAATTGTATGGTTAATTTGTCACTTTTAACACTCGCTATTTTCCCATTTCCATGCATATATATATAAATAAAGGATATGAGATGGAGATGGATTTCTTTTTTTAAAGCACATATTGGATTATACAATAGAAAAAAAAAACACCTTAAGAATCCCAAACAAACACCTGCATCTAAAAATGATCAATGTTTTGAAACAACAAGGCTCTGGTTCTAGATGCATGTTTCCTGCATCACTATTGAACCAGAGAACCAGCGATGACACGAGGCAACAGCATGCTTTTATTGGCCGCAACTTCTTTTAAAAGGACCAAGGGCATCAAGCATTTCCGCTTTCTGGCTAATCTGTCATTTCTGGCATTTCCGCTTTCTGGTATTTCTGCATTCTGCAATCTATGGCATTTCCGCATTCTGCAATTTCTACAATTTCTGGCAGCATTTCCGCTTTCTGGCATTTCTGCATTCTGCAATGTCTGGCATTTCCGCATTCTGCAATTTCTACAATTTCTGGCAGAATTTCCGCTTCTGTAATTTCTGGCATTTCCGCAATTTCTGGAAATTCTTATTGGCCGTCTTTTCATTTCGTTTACATTGATGTTTATGGTTTTATTTCGTTTACATTGATGTTTATGGTTTTATTTCATTTCGTATGGGATGTGGAGTATGAAATGGTTTTATTGTTTCGTTTGATGCCCCATATTCCAATCAGAGATAGAAACCTATGTATTCATTCAACAGCAGCAGCACTATCTTCTCTGCTCTGCTCTGCCATATGTAAATGTTGTCAAGTAATTCTTTCTCTGCCATATGGATTTGATTGCTCTACTCTGCTCAATGCTCTTCCATATGGATTTGTAAATGCTGTCAAGTAATGCTTCCTCTGCCATATCGATTTGATTGCTCTGCTCTGCGATATGTAAATGCTGTCAAATAATGCTTATGGTTTTCTTTAGTTTCGTGATTTCTACATGGATCGGATCAATGTGTATCGGATCAATGGTTTTATTGTTTCGTTTGATACAGCAGAACTATGCATTCATTCAACAGCAACAGCACTGTCTGCCCATCAGAGATAGAAACCTATGCATTCATTCAATAATAGCAGCAGTGTCTGGCAGCGTCTGTTCTCCTCTGCCATACGAGAGAAAATCTGATTGCTCTGCTCTGCCATATGTAAATGCTATCAAGTAATGGAGTATTTTTAATTCATTTCTTTCAAGATTGCCTTCAATTTCTAAGGTAGGAAAACATAAGTGGATAATTCCATGCGGATTCTTTTTTGATATGAACGGTCTAAATTCTTGAAATGTGCAGGTACGTCTACATTTATCAGTTACAATCATTACACATATTTGTTGGGCCTAGAAGGATTATAAAGAAAGGCTGCAACAAACATCGGTTAATTATTAGAATGGCCATTTTTATGTGGATTCTTTTAGATAGATATTGACCTTTAAATTCTTGAAATGTGCAGTGCGTCTAGGTTGATTAGTTACAATCATTGCACATATTTTTTTGGCAGGGAAGGATTATACAGGAATGTTCAAATCTATATACTCGTTTTGGAGGTCAGCTCAGCTGGACGATCATCAATCATTATCAAAATTCTGTAGAGAAACCTGCAAAATGCACACCAAGGGTAAGGGTATCTAGTCTCACCAACTATTACTTTAAAGTTTAAATTACATACGATAGAGTGATATTTCCATATTACAGACTGATATTTTACTGAATGGGATACATTTTTTTAGACATGATTATTTCTTTTCCCACATGTATAACATGTGATACTATTATGCTTTGCAACTTCTGATAAGTATTTTTGAGATTTTTCATCTAATATGTCATCTCAGCATTAAATGGTACCTTCTCTCTGGGTTTTAGGTTCAATTCTTTTATGCATCAGAACAGTTTATAAAACTCCTTCCTGCTTTTTATGCATCAAATTCTAATTATATAGTTATTAAACTAGTACAAGACTTATTGAACGTGTTTAGGTAGTATATTGCTATATTTTCATTAGGTACCTACCAAATTTATATCAAATTTATATCAGTTGTTTGAGATTCATTGTTCAATAAGATATGTTTGTTTGGGTCAAAACTCAATTTCATAAATAGTGATATGGAGTTTTATATACAAGCATGCCACAGAATGTGATATTTCTTTTTTTAAACATTTCTTCAATAAGAGTTGCTTGTTTTAGTAAAAACTAGGTTTCATGAATAGTGATAATGGAATTTTAGATAAAAGGACATCTGTCACATTAATGGAAATTAAATCCATCACATTAATGGAAATTAAATCCAGTTGGAGAATGCAATATTTTATGTTCATGGATATATGTCTATATGTTAATGAATTTTTCTTCAAGAGCATAAGGAAATTTGTGTATTTTTATTATTATTTTGAGGGTGTCAAAAGGTTGTATATTTTTTAAATTTTTTCTAAAATATGTCAGAAGAGTGTATGCCAAAAACTTACATTTTTTTTAATTGTATTTTTTAAATTCTTTATAAAGTATGCCAAAAAATAAATTGTATATTTTTTATTGCTTTGTAAAGTATGTAAACAGTTCTAATTATTTTTGGGTATTAATTAGTTTAAAGACTCCAATAATAATTTGAGTTTTTAATCCTACAAACATAAATATGAAAATACAACTTCATATGTCATACATCTTTATTCATTCCAATTTTGTTATTAAGGTTGGAGGAAGGGAGTGAAGGGGTGGAGGAAAGGAGCGGGGGAGGGAAGAGGGAGAGAGGGAGGGTGGGGGAAGGAGGAAGTTGAAGAGAGGAAGAGGGAGGGTCAAGGGGAGAGGGAGGAAGAGGGGCAGATAGGGAGGGTGTGGGAGAGAGGATGAGGAGGAGGAGGAGGAAGAGTGATGGAGGGTGTGGGAGAGAGGAGGAGGAGGCGGAGGGAGGGTAGAGAGGAGATGGAGGAGGGATGAGGTGGATGAGGAAGAGAGGAGGAGGAGGAAGAGTGGAGGAGAGAGGGAGGAGGAAAGGAGTGGGGATGTGAGAAGGAGGAGAGGGAGGAGAAGGGGGGGAGGAGGAGAGGGAGGAGAAGGGGGGGAGAGGCAGAGGGAGGGGGTGTAAGAGGGAGAGAGAAGAAGGCGGAGTGAAAGGGAAAGAGGTGCAGGGGAGAGGAGGTAAAGGATTCAGAGGGAGAGGGGTGGTGGAAGAGGAGGAGGAAAGGAGCGAGGGAGGGAGGAGGGCAGGGGAGAGAAGAGGAGGTTGTAGAGGGGAAGAGGGAGGAGAAGGGAGGTGGTGGAGGAGGGAGAGAGAAGAGAGGGAGTAGGTGGAGGGAGAAGGAGGAGGGAGAGAGGACGATGAGGAGGGAAGGAGGATGAGGAGGAGGGAGGAGGTGGAGGAGGACGGGGAGAGGAGGCGGATGGAGGAAAAGGTGTAGGAGGGAGAGGGGTTGAGGAAGAGGAGGAGTAAATAAGCATAAGAGGGATGCGAAAGAGATGGTAGGGGAGAGAGGAGGAGCTGGGAGTAGAGGAAGAGGGAAGAGAAGGGAGGTGGTGGAGGAGGGAGAGGAGGGAGAGGAGGGAGAGAGAGAAGGAGGAGGAGGTAGAGTGGAGGAGAGAGGGAGGAGCAAAGGCGGGGGTTGCATGGAGGAGGAGAGGGAGGAGGGGTAGGAAGAAGGGGAGGATAAGGAAGGGAGGAGGAGGAGGAGAGGGGGGGGGGGGGAGGAAAGGAGGGGGGGGGAGGGGGGGGGGGTAGGGGGAAGGGAAGGATAGGGGAGGGAGGAGGAGGAGAGGAGAGGGATGGATGAAGAGGATTGGGGGAGGGAAGAGGAGGATGAGGGGGGGGGGAGGGAAGAGGAGGGGGAGGGGGGGGGGGGGGGAGAGGAGGGAGGGGGGGAGGGAGGGGGGGGGAGAGGGGAGGAGAGAGGGAGGAGCAAAGGCGGGGGTTGTATGGAGGAGGAGAGGGAGGAGGGGTAGGAAGAAGGGGAGGATAAGGAAGGGAGGAGGAGGAGGAGAGGGGGGGGGGGGGAGGAAAGGAGGGGGGGGGAGGGGGGGGGGGTAGGGGGAAGGGAAGGATAGGGGAGGGAGGAGGAGGAGAGGAGAGGGATGGATGAAGAGGATTGGGGGAGGGAAAAGGAGGATGAGGAGTGGGGGAGTGAAGAGGAGCATGAGGGGTGGGATAGGGAAGAGGAGGAGGAGGTGGAGGGGGGGGGGAGGGGAGGGGGAGGGAGGAGGAGGAGGAGGGGGGGGAGGGGGGGGGGGGGAAGGGGGGGGGGAGAGGGGGGGGGGGAGGGGGGGGGTGGCGGGGGGGGGGGGGGGGGGGGGAGGGGGAGGTAGGAGGAGGAGGAGGAATGGGGGAGGGAAGAGGAGGAGGGAGGGCATTAGAGAGAGGAGGAGGATGCGGTGGGAGGGTGGAGGAGAGAAGGATGAGGGATGGGATGGAGGAGGGAGAGCGGAGGAGAAAGAGGTGGAGGGAGGGCAGTGGAAAGAGGGAGGAGGGACAAGGTGAAGGAGGAGGAGGAAGAGGCAGAGTTGAAGAGAGAGGGAGGAGGGGGTGAAGGAGAGAGGGAGGAGCGGGAGGGGGAGGAGTAAAGGAGCGGGATGGACGGATGAGGAGAGGGAGGGGGAGGGGGGAAGAGGGGGGGGGGGGGAAGAGAGGGGGGGGGGGGGGTGGGAGGGGGGGGGGAGGGGGGCGGGGGGGGGGGGAGGGAGAGAGGAAGGGGAGGGGTGGAGGGGTGTAAGAGGAGGAGGAGGGCCGATGTGGAGGGAGGAGGGGTAAATCATTGTATATTTTATTTTTTGAAGCTATTTTCATAAAATCAAGAGGTTGTTTTAGCAATTGCACTTATGAAGTTGTTTACATGAAAAAACTTGAACCACACTTCAAGTTTTACCTTTTATAAATGATTCAAATCAGATTATGACATACAAAACATGTATGTTGTAATACCATATATGTTTAATTTGTTTAAACTATATCCATAAAAAATAGGACGCTATTTTCATTTGGTCAAACTATACCATTGTCACATTAGGAATTTGTTTGAATTTTTTTGTTTTTAACATGGATATATAGGTCCTAATAAATTAAGATTTTCCACCACTTAACCAATTTCCATTGATATCACCTATATGATTGATGTGTGGCCATCATTTATTTACAATGATTTTCCACAGTGCTTGTAGTATGGGAGCATATCCATTACTTAACCAATGACTATTGGTATGAAATTTTGGTATATGAAATCAATTTTCTTCTTGGTATGGAATTATATATTTAAAATTAACTTTGAATCAACCAATATTCCATTCATTCGTAAATACATGGCGTATCATAGGATGATATGTTTTTAATTCTTTGATTAACCAATGTTATGTTCATTTCTAAACATGACATAGAATTGTATGTTTCAGACTAGTATTTTTTTTATTCTTACTTCACTAAAGTTAATTTCAAAAAGTCGTAAATTAGTTTTAAAAATCCATATTCTTAGCATCTTGAAATCAATTCAAGTACCCATTCGCTCAAATATTTTTCAATGACAATTAAACATCTAAAACTCTGACAATCATCTAAAACTCTAACAATCCCACAAAATGTAGACTAAGAACAAAATAATTACATATAAATCAACTAAATTTTAATCTATAATTTAAAAAGTTCATCATTTCATCTTTTGAAACAAAAGATATTAAGCTCACCTTAGTGATCACCTTCACTCTAGTTTGACTGATATTCTTTAAGATATTAAACTGCTTTCATATTCTCTTCACTATTTTCTTTATATTGTTGTTGAACACAAATAAATACATTGATTAAATTTATTTCTCTTTGCTTGGGGTAATTTTTACAAAAACAAATCCCCCTAGTGGCAAGTTCCCATCGATGGTTTGAATGGGAAAAGGAGGTACATGAGCTCCTGAAACAACCTTGGTTCATGTTTTCATTGGGACCTTAAGAACATTTACTAAAAACTCAACATTAATTTATTCATCTTTTGTTCTTTTTCTTTTCGGTCTCTTCTTAAATATTTTTGGTTGCTTATTCTAGCACCCTATTTGAATTTTCCTTTTGTTCTTGCACTTTTATTCTTTGTTCTTTATCACTTTTCATGGAATCATCCTCTTTTTCCTTCCTCATAGGTTCCTTTTTTCCATTTTAGCTTGAAGGATTTGTATGTACTATATTCTCCTTTTCTCAACTTACATGACACTTCTTCTAGAGTTTTGTCAGGATTTCGATAGACATCTTCTTCTGCATTGATTTCATGAGTATAAGTAAAGAAATAAGAAATGTTTATATACTACTACTTCAGGATCTTGTCTCTTAAATAGTTTGTTTCCAAAATGAATATTTTTGAGAGATGGAACTTCCTTCTCCATCTCTCTTGAAAACTCTATCACATAACTGTCAAACATTAGAGGCAAAGAGGGCCACATGGATTTCTTATTATTTTCCAGAATGGATCCCACTCCATTTAGATAATCTTGATATTCAATCTCCAATAGCACTATATTTTCAATAACATAGAGTGGAAATATGTTTGGATGTTCATATCCACAATATATCTGTAGATAATTGTGCTCCTTAATATGATACCAATCACACATGTTTTCCATCAGATAAAAGGTTATTTTAGACATGGATCAAGTAGTATTGTAATGGATTTGAGTGTAAAATGCTCAAATAAATTCATCACATATTATTTGGTAATTTATCACATATTTCCATTCCCATAAATAGTTACAATACACATGCAATGTTGGTTCTACTAGTTTTGATGACTTCAACTGCCATTTCATGTCGAGAAATGAATTTGAAACACACATGATATCAAAGAGATGAGAGGACATATACAATTAATATGTAGGTACTTAAATTGGGTTATGTATTTTAATGATGGTTTTCTCCAAACTAGATGATAAAATTCCTACCCAATTGAAAATGTGGCAAATTATGACTATTGTGTGCATTGTTAAGACCCGGATTCACATAGAGGGGATACATAATTTTCTCCATATAACTGAAAATCAACATGGAGACTATCTAGTACAAGTTGTGAAGGAAATAAGTATGATGCAACCATTTGATTTGGATTTGAATATTTTTCTATTCACCCATAATTTTTTAAAACATTCTTTCACATCTAGTGGCCATGCCTCAAGATTTTCCTCTATCATACCGATGCTCACGCCTAGCAACTTAAAGTAATGGTATATGTGAGAAGAAAGAAAGGACGATATTTATTTGGATCCTGCAAAGCTATGATATCCTCACATTATTGTATACACTTGAATAATATTTTTTATTCTTTTCAAATAAGGGGATAGTTATAATTATTGAATAGACCATATATATCTCCCCGATTGTAAATTCATGTCACTTTGGTGGTGCTATCAATGTGTCTATACCACATAGATACCTTCTTGCTTTCTTGTTCATCATTATATTTTCTTTCCAACATGAGTTCCCCTATGAACATGCTTCACTAGTAAGCCATGTTGATTTCCTACATTTCAATCAAATCATCATTTGAACTCTTTAATGCAATTAATACATATATCATAAACACCTTGGTCCATGAGGAAATAGATTGGTAACCATGGTTTCAAGAATTCTTTGAGCATTATTTCTATGAGCCATGTGAATTATTTGAGGTGATTGCAGTTATTATTAGGTAGGGATTTTATTGAGCCATTTGGTGTCCCAAACACAAGAATTGATTGACACAATAGAGTTATGGTAGCATGAATAATTAACTATAGTGTTACCAAAACCATAAATCCCAATATGATAATAACTAGGACGATTGAGAAATGGCTTTCATTAGAGTGGATGAAGTTCAAAGGGATGATTTTCCATTTATTAGGTGCATATCCATTTATCCTCTCATATTTTGTAGTTGTAAGTACCAACACCAAGCTTATCAACTGTCAGATAAGGTCCAAGCCATAATTATTGAAACTTTGTATGCCTTCCTTTCTCTTCATGAGGCTAATACGATTTAAGAATCAAATCATAGATTTTGAAATATTCATTTCCAATTGATTTATTAACATATTGCTTCTTGATTTTTTTTTATGTACTATGGATTTGCTTCTCACCTTGTCTCTTTCCTCTTCCAATTTCAACAAAGTGTTTATCCTACTTTGGAAAATATGAGCCTCATGTCCTCTAGATGCTTGGGATAACTAAAGGGAAGGGAAAAAACACAGTGGGGGGAATAATGACTTCCTTTTTGTAGAGAAGGAAGTAATTCGAAGTTCTTGATGATTATTTTTGGGTATCCCTATCGATCGAGATAATTATAAGGAGATAATTGTGTTATTTTTGTTGGTGATCAACTACTATTATTTTTGGGATCCAGATCAATTTTTTTTCGTGGATTCACCTACCTTGTTTTCCCTAAGAATATTAGTTTGTTGCATAATGCATATTAATTCCTTTATCTAGAGAAAACTTGCTTTATTTTTTGGAGAAATGTATGCTGAGTTATAGAATACAAGAGACAACTGAACCCAAAACTTAGTAATTACATGCTCATCTAGAAATTGAACAACAATATCTTTTTTAAGTTTAGTTAAGGACATAACTTCAGTCCATATTCTAATGTAATATGTAGAGGTTAATGTTAGGATATTTAGACACTTAGGAGTTAGTTAAGATCGACTTGTTATAATGTATACTTAGGAAAAGTGTGTTTATTTAGGATACAACTGTGCATTGTAATCCAATGGTTATGATATGTTCTAAACATAGAGTGATTTGAAGATTCATCCTTTCTGTGATCTTAATGGCCATTTATACATGGCTTATAAACTGATTGATCCATGATATATATTTGAAGAGCTTGATTATTAATTGTGAGAAACTCATTGTAACATTTTTTTCTTTTTCGTAGTAATATTGACTCAACTAGCTATTTGGATGGGGCTGTGGACTGTTTCCAATTTTTAGGGTTTCAACGACGTAAAAACATTGGTGTATTGATGTATAATAAATTTGTGTGAGTCACTTTTCAAGGTTTTTGATTTTTTGGAAATATCTTGTATTTGTAAAGCACAATATCAGAGCTATTATGAAGTTCTTCAATTAGTGATTGAAATCTTGAACTGGTGTTGCCATATGCATGAAAGAATTTATGGTTTTTATTTTTCTATGGATTCTATGAAATATGTGTTCCATTGCATCTACAGAAATTATTTCAGTTAGAAACATGTTTTTATTTTGTAGAAAAATGTTTTTATTTTCATAAGTTATGACCATTTTACAATATCCAAATACATACTATTTACGATTACACATTAAAAAAAATTCTCACATTCTTTAACATTTTAGCATGTTTTTTATTTTATTTCTGGTTTGTTATCTTTTCAATTTGTGTATTCTCTTTGCCACTCAATCTATGAAAACTTAGAAAGTTTGAACCAGAGTGGAAAGGTTTATTTTTACTGAATATGATATTTGGCATGCGCTTTGTGTGAACTTGTTAAACCAAAAATAGTGGGGAAGATTACATTTTATGCGTACACTAACAAATGGCTAACCCCAAATAAATTTCCATTTAAATTTGTGTGTGTGTGTGTGTGGTTGTGTATTTTCGTTCAAGATAAAAGATATGGTTTTTGGTGTAAGTACACACTCCAAGGCCGGAGAGTAAAAATAAAAAGAAGGGAAAATAACACTTCCTTTCATCCAACTTTTACATATCTTTTGTATTATCTCACTTGGTTGAAAGTTGCTTTATTAAATAATAGGTCTTCGGTTCAAGTATATTTTTTTTGTAGTTATTAAATAATAGTTCTTGGGTTCAATTATTATTTTTTTGCAGTTGTTTGTGACTTCTTCCACCATGAAATCTATTCTCACAATACATGAATCTAATCACAGGTCATTCACTGAACACGGTGCTTTTTGATTTGGCCCTGAAAGCCGGATTGCATTCAAAAACCACAAAATTGATATTCGAACATAGTACAATAGGCGTTGTTTGACCTAATATTCAAACACAGTAGAATATATGTTGACCTAATACAAAAAAAATCTATATCCTAGTACTTTGTTTCATAGCTAAATAGAAACAAAATTAACTTAAACTCGAATATGAATTTCATTAATCTTTTTCTTACCCTTGTGGAGTTGAGCAGTCAACGACAAAGGAATGAATTGTACTTGTGGGATGCCAATTTAAGCTGAAGATGATGATTTTTTTTCCAATTGAATTTGAAGGTGAAGCTGATAATACTTCATCAAGGCCATTTTTAGGTATTCCTAAACAAATGCATAAGACTTATCTTGCATGAATTTGGAGACGATCAATGTGTAGTTATGTGCCATGGATCACTCTTGGGGGATTTCAACTCTCTACTTGAACCCAATGAGATTCAACATCTAAAATAGTGAAGTCAAAGTTAGTTCTCTTCCTTATTCCCTTTTTATTTCTATCACAAGGGTTTCTAGCTCTCTTTCTTTTCTAGAGCAAGGGTTTCTAGCTCATTAAAGGAATTATTGGTTAATTAACCTTAGTTAGTTAGCTATTTTACCTCATTTAATTTGTTAGTAAAACATGATATAAACCCTAACTGAATTACTCTAATCACCTACAAGGTAATATCTTAAAGTCCTAATTAATTTGGTGGCTTTCCATCTCATTGTCAGCCTCTTTTGTTTGCATAAAATTTTGGAAAACCTACAAAGCCTGTTTTTATTATTAGCCACCACATTTTCCTCTCGAAAACTGTACTATGTCCCTCTTTGAGTTAATTTTTGGTGTTAGCTCTCCCTTTCCGCTCTTGAACCTAATATTTTACCTCATTTGATTAGTCAAGAATGCTTGCATTGCATTCATCCTCTTGAATTTTGTTTCAGATTCTATATTACTTTTACCTTATTGGCCACTTTACTATCTTGGGTGGGCCCCTACCCATTCATTGAGAAATTGTTTCTCTCCGTAATGGTAGACTATTTGAAATATCAGGCCTTATATTAATCCATAAAATCAATTTCATTTGGTGAGAAAAAGAACTTCCACTCATATAGGTTTGCATGGAAATCTTTAGTTCCAAAGTTGGCAGTTGGGATCTCTTGATTCAATTCATTATTTCCTGAGGAAGAAAAATATCGATCACTAGGTGAGAGCGAAGATCATTGAATAACATCTTTATAACAAAATGAATACAAGGAAGCATTGGCTTCACAATTTTCTCAATATTACAGTATGATAAAGTATACGCTTCTTGGCTTGGTGCTTATTGGTTGCAGCTGGCATTGTGTTTCTTAACTTATCTTACTAAATGGTGGAAGAGAATACAATATCACAACAATGAACATGAACAATATCTTGGACTAGTTTTCCTTTCATTGAAAACAATAATATTTTTAGTTGAAAGGTGTATTTCGATATTGAAATCATCCTTTGAACTTTTATTGTTAACCTACTTTAAATGTGTGATTAGTTTCTTGAATAATGATTAAAAATTTCTTGTACAGTGTTTGTGGAAGCACAAATTTGAAAAAATGACCCCAAAGAAGGGAAGCATGTCTAAAAGAAAGAAGCTAAAAAACCTTCCACACATTAATCTAATCAAGCTTTCAATCACACATCTCCCAACATTGGAATTCCATTTGATTGGACATTTGACAATGTTTTTGAAACATATCAATGAGAACATCCAACACCGGAATTTCCTTTTGACACACTTTTCAAGGAAAAAATTGATTCCATCCTTATGAGCTACAAGGTACAACTGACTCAGCTATGCATAATTGAAACCTGACCATAGGTTGTTCTTCGTTATTCAGATGTGGTGTAGTGGTTCATTAAAATGGAAAAAACCAAGGAAATGAACATATATTTGAATAATTGGACAAGGATTGAGTAATATGCCCTGCACACTCTCAAGACCATTTACAAGATTCCATCCCTTGAGATAATGCTAGACACATCATTTGTGTAGGTATTTTCCTACAAGCGTGACCCAATGAAAGTAATAACAAGCTGGTGGGAAGAGGGAATATTTCGAAAACACCCATGAATTTTTTATTCAACCTCTCACTATCCAACCTCTAACTTGCAAGATCCTGTGAGGAATGTGGTCATGCTGGAAATCATTTTATATGGAAGAAAGGACTATTATTAGCTACACTATATTTGGTTTCCCTTGGCACATTAAGTGTTGAACAAAGGGGGACGCATTTAACTAGGAAGAAATGAAATATTGTCAATAAATTTGAACGTGTATTCCTAAGAAATTTTGGAGAACCCAAATTCAAAATCCATTAAATCTCACTTGGAAGAATTTTTATTGGATGCAGTCTGTGCCATAAGTGCCTTCAAATATATGGGTGATATCTCGAATCCTTATCTTCCACCTATTTCTATTCACTATAGTGATTTGTGAAGATAAAGTATTCAAAGCGTTATGAATATATCCATGTGGTTTTCTTACCTCCTCTTTTTGAGCTTGTCTTTGAGAAACTTTGTCTGGTATTCTTTGAGAAATATGTGGAGGTGCTAAAAATAATCAAAGACTAGTAACGAATACATGTCCGAAATTAGATATTTTCTATAGGAAAACTTCATCTCCTCATATATTTCCTAATCACATTATGGATATATTAGTTCTAATGGAGGTAGCTTATCAGATGGCCAAATTTGGAGATAATTACAACTTAAAAGAGTACATCACTATTACGATTTATACTATAAAATATTTTTTGTCAATAGTGGTAGAAGCCAAAAAAAATTACTTCCACAAATTAAATTCTAGTGCTTTTCAACTCTACACTTTGTTTGAAAAGGGATTTTGACCATTTCAAGCAACAAGGCCTAAATTGGCCATGCATCAATGCAATAATAGCATCAATGTTTTCATAATAGCATCAATGCAATAACCTAGAGGAGACATACTTTTCATGCTGTGATATGCATTTTCTGACCTTTCATGCATGAAACAAACACAAAGAGAGTCAACTAAAGCACCTATGAATGATCAAGAGGAAACCTCAGATAACTTGACACTACATAACAGAGCGTTGATAGAGCAACATCAAGTAAAAGTTATCCATGTACAAATCTTTTGCACATATTTTAAAAAAGATAACAAGAAGATTTTATATTATTATATAATAAATATTTGATAACCAATTCAAAAATATTCCAAATCAAAAAGTGGAAAGTACAATAATTTCCCACAAAATTAGATTCATGGAATTGCTTGATAAAAACATACACAAGCTTCTCAACACAAAATAGATAAATTGATTACCCAAAAATACTTATTAGAATGTGATTTTCACAAAATAGAAAATTTGATTACTCTCATAGACTTTTTAGCATGAGATTGTAATAAAATAGATCACTGGATGATAATATTATAATGAAAAAAGATTGATGATAGAGTATGATTTTGACTTTAGATAAATATCCCGTTGCATCAATGCTATTCAATAGTGCAAGGAAGACTTGTGAGGCATATATGATTTTTTTATAGAAATTCCTTTGGAAATCATGTTACATGCACAGCTACAAATGTCGAAAAGGAACAACACATCACTCAATAATAAACTAAACAAGGTAATGATGTCTACAAAGGATTCCAAGGGATTGAAGTCCCTAGAATGACACATTTATTATCCATTTTGATTCTAACACATTGGAAGTTACTTGTTGAAACATATTTATGAGAAATTACAACGTAATTTAGTTTCAAATAAGGGAAATGTTTTCAATAGTATCTCCACATATTGTACCCCATGATATTGATTTTCAACACAACATGCATTATTCTGGAATATTTTGGTTGATCAACTATCGATCTATCATTTAGTTACTCTAACATAGAAAATATAATATAATATCGATGAGAATAAAAATAAAATAAAGAAATATACAAAATGGAAATTGAGAGGTGATATCGACTGGTAGTGCATAGTCATTCTCCATGATGATTCAACTCCTAGTCCTAGTCCCAACACATATTTTAAAACACATAAAAAATATTTGCTAAAAAGAATCAAAATGATTACCTTCCATGGCCGATGCATGTGTGGCTACATTAAAATCTTTAAAACCGATCCATTCGCCACAAAAAGGTTCATTCTAAGACTGAATTTCTTTACTACGAGCACAATATTCGTTAAGTTTCCATGGCCAAAGAAACAAATTTTATGAATCCTAGCTCCCACACCCTTCATTCAATTGACCAGTATCTGTGTGTCAGTTGAAAGACATGTTTAGGAATTCAATCAATCATGCAACAACAAGACGATAATGGTTTTAGGGAGTGTGATAGAGAGACAACCTGCCCATCATTTCCACGTCATTCCTTCTTTGTTGATTGAAAATAGGTGGCATAATGTATGGGAAATATTAATAGTGAACCAAGAAATCACCAACAAATCATGAGGACATGCATCTACAAATTATAAAGACATGCATGGCAATTGGATTGGTGGAAGGGATGATGAAACAGGTATAGTAATTTTCAAAATGCACCTCCATAGAAAAAACACCTATCGGCGTAAATCATAATAATAACTATTATTAGTGTTTTTATAAACTATATAAATAGTTTAGCATATATATATATATATATATATATATATATATATATATATATATTTAATGTTATATATATTAAAATAAATATTATAATAATAAATCTTACTAAATAATAATATTATTATTATATTTTATTTATTTTATTTGAAAAAATTATGGAACTTTTTTTTAGGGTTGAATGGGAAGGTTGCGTGAATGTTTAAGCAGATAACAGAGAGCATGCGTGTGAAAATAAGTGAGAACACAGTAGGATACTATGAAGGGATGTGTGTAGAGAGAGGTCAAGGGAGTGCAGGGGAAGCACATAGGGAGAGTACAACAATGGGGAGTGGCGGGAGCAAGAGACTATGTGGGGGAGTGCTCATTGGATGGTGGAGGAAATTTCATGTATGAGGTTGAGAGGAGAGGAGGAGTGATGTGGGTGGGAGGAGTGAGTGTAGCAATGGGGGATGGATCAAGCACATGTTGGGTGAAAGGATGGATGGAAGGAGAGGTGGGATGATCTGAGGGAATGAGCCGATTGAATGTGTAGGTTGAAGAGGTGGAGGACAAGAAGAATGGCAAGGGATGAGGACTATGAACGAAGAAACAAGTGAGAAGGTGGGAAGGCTTGAGTGAACCAGTGTAATGGATGGCAGGTAGAGTGGAGTGAGAAACATGTGGAGGGATGGATGCATAATTTAATGGTGCATAGGTCATGGGTGTATGGGAATTGTGAAGTAAGTGAAGAGAGATAATGTAGTGTTGGAAGGTGAAATTAACTTGGGAACACAAGAGGGAGGAACATAGGCTTGGTGAGGGTGTGGGAGCAGCGTGAAGGGAAAATGGTGTGCCTAAGGTGGAGTCGAGGTGCAGTGAGAGATAATCGAGAGATGGAGTGTTTGAGGAGAATGAGGGGGTAGGAAATGGGATGAAATGAGTGGATAGTCAGTGTGAGCGAGATCCTGAAGCTCTAATACCACTTGTAATCTTAAAACCTTACATGTTGGATATTAAAACTTAAAACTTCAAAATGTTAACTACTAAAAAAATTTATACATTTTCTTTTGAAAAAAATATAATATATGCATTTTAAAAATTTATATCTCTAAAATTTATATATTTAAACATTATTAAAAAAACATATAACAATATTACTGATATAGTCAATAAACAAAACAAAATTGGAATGAATAGAGATGTAACATATACATTTTATTTTGAAAAAAATATCATATATACATTTAAAAATATATATCTCTAATATTTATATATTTAAACATTAGTAATAAAACATATAACTATATTACCTTTATAGTAAATATAAAAAATTTGAATGAATATAGATGTATGACATATGAAGTTGTATTTCATCTTTATGTTTGTAAGATTAAAACTTCAAATTATTATTGCAGTCTTTAAAATAATTAATAACCAAAAATAAAACTTTTTACATACTTTACAAACCAATAAAAAAATATACCAAAGAATTAAAAAAAACTACAAGTTTTTTTTACCTACACTCTTGACTTATTTTACAGAAAATTTAAAAAATATACAACCTTTTGACATACTGAAAATAATAATAATGAATATACGAGTTTCCTTAATGTAAAAGTAGTAACCCCCATGCTCTTGAAGAAAAATTCATTAACATATATACCTATACCCATGAACAAAAAATATTTCATTCTCCAACTAACTTCCATTTCGATTCATGTGAGAAACACTTATCTCTAGCATCCTTTTATATAAAATTTGAGTATCAAGATTCATTGATTTAAATGAGGTGATACACTCACCTACAAGGAACTACCTACTACTATATCAAATGAAAATGTAATAAAATTTAAACATTGATTTTCAAATTGGTTTTAGTTTTGAATTAAATGATTATGATGACACTATCATTGTACTGGTTGATGATGAAAGATGAGAAGACCCATTGAGAGGAAACTTCATTTATGTTTCATTACCTTATTTTATTTAGATTACTAATAATCTCTATAAATATATTAAATTCTAGACAAAATATTCATAAAATACAACATATACTTTTAGAAGACTTTTTTTTTTGCAAAATGTTCATTTCAATAATTGTGCTATTTATCTTCAGCAAAATTCCAATTTTAATAATTTTCCAAAGGTAGAGACTTTGCTGCTTACAACCCTTGTTAGTATATACATTTCTATTACTTATATTTGTTAGTTCGATATTGTCATTAGAAATCATGGACTATTTATTCGCATTATCTATGTGTGAATGTCATAACCCTAGCCTAGATTTTTCATTAGTTCCATGTTAAATGCCCATGTGCATGACTTTGCCTTTAATTACATCCATACTTTCTGAATATCCTTATGAAATTTCAACCATCAATCCTTTTTATAATTACAATTTATTTACCGTATCAATAACTTCATGATTAGAAATCCATATGACTTCATCAAGTATGTCTTCATCAAAATTCTATGGAACAATATCTACACCAATGTCTTGAATTTTAAGAGGGTCTAGCCTTCCTCTCGACACAATGTTATTCTTGGTTAGCTCCATGCCACTAATGTTCTTGTCTAAATTTTTCCTTTCAAATATCAACTAACACCCATAATTGTTACTCCAGTTCTTGTTCCGGTGATTAATATGTCAACATCCCCTCTATGGTTTCCACTGTGTAAACACTAGCATGATGGTCAAGAAAAGGTTTCTAGATTTTGTTTTTTGAAGTTTTACACTAGTGCATAAGGTGACCTTCAAATGATCACCAATATTGAAGTTCCACAAGTTCTCAATCAATTTCCTTGATAATCAATTTCCAATATCTCCAACTCGCTTATTCTCTAAGGTCATTCCAATATGACCACTCCTTCATCATAAATTATCCAATTTAGCATCCAAGCGATCTTCATAATAAACATGTGCAACTGCTACTCATCACTTAATCTCAAAATTAGTTCCTATGTAATATTTATTCATGACACTGAATAAGGTATAAGGATACTTTTAACATCTGCACTTGGGAGCTTCATCTTGACACTTGACAGGTCTAAGTATATTCCTTTGACACTTGACTTACATCTTAGTTTTCACCTTCACAGTTGGTCACTGCACTATATGACATATGATAGGTAGCACATAATAATTTAGTAGGATCTTCCTTAGGTGTTGTGAGCATTTATACATATCGAATACTTTTCTCGTCTCCTTTCACTAGAATTAAGGTATAAAACTTGGATGGTTTAGTGCTTATATAACACTTGGGAGAACTGTTATAGTTGTGTTAAGTTCCATGGAAAATGGTAACTCGTTTAGTGCCATCAATAATACATTTACCCAACATACTTGTCACTGTTGGTATTTGAATGCATGATGCATTTTTTTACATCATGGGAATTATCCCACATGCATGGAATTTTAAACATGGGTATATGTTCATTGAACCAACACGTTGATCATACGAAATTCATTGGACTTCTCCCCTTGGAATTTAGTGTGAGTGCTATGAGAAATGGAGGAAGGACTCTTTAGCTCAGATTCTAGCTTGGAGTTATGGGCTTGGAGATCAACACTCGAATGAAGTTTTACAAGAATGACAAAACTAAAGATGAAAATTATGGATTTAAAGTAAATCTGGGGTTTGACATATAGAGTGGAATTTTTTATTCGACTTGTAGAGAAATAAACAAACTGTGAAGGATGATGTCCAAACCATATATTTTTGGTTTGACATACCTTTTTTTTTACTCATAAACAAAACTTGGCCTAATTTAATTTTTACCAAACATTTCAAAGAGCAAATAATAAAATAAGTGATGGTAGATGCAAATTAAAAAATAGTAGTAAAAACCCATTTATTTTGTACTAATATCGTGACATGTGAATTAGACCTTCAACTTATACTTTGGATTTTTGGTTGGGTAAAATATTGCCACTGACTTGTTTTATATTAAATATAAAATCATAATAGCAATCTTTAAAAAAAAATTATATTTAAAATAACATAATACATTCTTTAATTTAAGTGAGATTAGGTAAAAGTTAAAAAGGAAACTATTGAAACTTTAAATGGAGAGGAGAAAAATAAGTGATAATTTGAATTTTGAAAAATAAATACATAATGAGACTTATGAGGCTAAGATTTGGTAGTGACAGGATTTGACAAACTTAGAGAAAAGATTCGAGTCTTGGAAAAAATTCAGTGAAATTGACACGAACCTGACGAATGGTCAACAAAATCAATGGATTTAATTTGTATTTGATGGGAAGATAACCAAATCCTATAAAATGTCGAATCCAATGCAAAATTATAATTTCGGATGTCAAGATTCAAGTAGCAGGTCCATTACAAGTATACAATTTTTTGCTTCCAGAATATCCCATGGTGAACATTTTTTGAAAATCCATTGATTTTGTTGCTTGATGCTAAAAAATTTTATGAGGCAAAATCTAATACAAACATCTAGCTATGGCTGGGGATGGATCCCTCCCTGTGATGCTATTGGAACCTACAAATCAAGCTCCTTTATTTACCATATGTGCAACCTCTCTCCCTACAACTCATTTTTCTCATACAGAGAAAAACACTCTTCATGATGAAACCAACCACATAATACAAACAAAGCTTTCCTACAACTGAAAGCTTAAAGTATAAGTACCATTCACCACTATGTTTTTTTTTCATTTCATTCTTGCAAACTGTACCCCATTTTCATGCATGTAGATCACTTCTTCTCCTTATTGAAAATTGGAAATACTGGCACACTCAAAAACATACTACAACAAACTGAAATTGAACATTTCCACCGCTTAACCAATTTCCATTGATGTCACCTATGCAATTGATGGGTGGCCATCATTTATTTACAATGATTTTCCACAGTGCTTGTACTATGGGAACTTATCCTTTGCTTAACCAATAACTATTGGTATGAAATTTTGGTATATGAAATATAATTTCTTCTTGGTATGGAATTATATATTTAAAATCAACTTTGACTCAACCAATATTCTATTCATTCGTAAATACATTGCATATCACACGACAATATGCTTCCATTTCTTTGATTAGCCAATGTTATGTTCATTTCTAAACATGACATATAATTGTATGTTTCAAAATAGTATTTTGTTTATTTTTAACTAAAGTTAATTTCAAAAAGTTGTAAATTAGTTTTGAAAAGCCATATTCTTAGCATCTTGAAATCAATTCAAGTACCCATTCATTCAAATATTTTTCAATGACCATTAAACATATAAAAAATCTGACAATCCCACAAAATGTAGACTAATAAAAAAATAATTACATATAAATCAACTAAAGTTTAATCCATAATTTAAAATTTTTATCATTTCATTTTATGAAATAAGAGATATTAAGCTAACCTTAGTGATCACCTTCACCCCAGTGTGACTGAGATTCTTTAATATATTAATATTCTTTCATATTATCTTCCCTATTTTCTTTATATTGTTGTTGAACACAAATAAATACATTGATTACATTGCTTTCACTTTGCTTGGGGTAATTTTTACAAAACAAATCCCCCCAGTGGCAAGTTCCCATCGATCGTTTGAATAGGAAAAGGAGGTACATGAGCTGGTGAAACAACCTTGGCTGATGTTTTCATTGGGACCTTAAGAACATTTACTAAATCCTCAACATTAATTTATTCATCTTAATTTCTTTTTCTTTTCGATATCTTCTTCAATATTTTTGGTTGCTTCTTCTGGCACCCTATTTGACTTTTCCTTTTCTTCTTGAATTTTAATTCATCACAAATTATATGGTAATTTCTCACATACTTCCATTCCCATCAATTGTTACAATACACATGCAATGTTGGTTCTACTAGTTTTGATGACTTCCACTGCCATTTCACGTCAGGGAATGAATTTGCAACACACATAATATCGAAGAGATGAGAGGACATATACAACTAAGATGCAGGAGACAAATGGAGGGAGGAGGAGGAGAAGGGAGGGGGTGGAGGAGGGAGATGGGAAGAGGAGGGTTGGGGTGGTCTAGGAGGAGGAGGAGGGAGGAGGTGGAGGTGTAAAATCATGATATATTCTATTGGTTGAAGCTATTTTTCATAAAATCAAGAGGTTGTTTTAGCAATTTCACTTACGAATTTGTTTGCATGAAAAAGCTTCAATTACCTTTTCGAAATGACTCAAATGAGATTATGACATACAAAACATGTATGTATGTTGTAATACCATTACATGTTTGATTTTGTCAAACTATCTCCATAAAAAATAGGAGGTTGTTTTCATTTGATCAAACTATACCAGTGTCATATTAGAAATTTGTTTGAATTTTTTTTATAACATGGATATATAAGTCCTAATCATTTAAAATTTTCCACCACTTAACAAATTTCGAATGATATAAACTATGTGATTAATGGGTGGCCATCATTTATTTACAATGATTTTCCATAGTGCTTGTACTATGGGAACATATCCATTACTTAACCAATGACTAATGGTATGAAATTTTGGTATATGAAATAGAATTTCTTCCTGGTATGGAATTATATATTTAAAATCAGCTTTGACTCAACAAATGTTCTATTCATTCGTAAATAAATGGCATGTCATCGAACAAGATGTTTTCAATTCTTTGATTAACCAATGTTATGTTCATTTCTAAATAGGACATAGAATTGTATGTTTCAAACTAGTATTTTTTTTATTCTTACATAAATAATGTTAATTTCAAAAAGTCGTAAATTATTTTTGAAAATACATATTCTTAGAATCTTGAAATCAATTCAAGTACCCATTCGTTGAAATTTTTTTCAATGAAAATTAAACATCTAAAACTATGACAATCCCACAAAATGTACACTAATAACAAATAATTACATATAAATCAACTAAAGTATAATCCATAATTGAAACTTTTCATCATTTCATCTTTTGAAACAATAGATATTAAGCTCACCTTAGTGATCACCTTCACCCTAGTTTGACTAAGATTCTTTAACATATTAAGCTTCTTTCATATTCTCTTCACTATTTTCTTTATATTGTTGTTGAACTCAAATAAATACATTGATTGCATTGCTTTCTCTTTTCTTGGTTAATTTTTACAAAACAAATCCCCGCAGTGGAAAATTCCCATTTATGGTTTGAATAGGAAAAGGAGGTGCATAAGCTAGTGAAACAACCTTGGTTGATGTTTTAATTGGGACCTTAAGAACATTTACTAAACCCTCAACATTAATTTATTCATCTTAAGTTCTTTTTCTTTTCGATCTCTTCTTCAATATTTTTGGTTACTTCTTCTAGCACCCTATTTGACTTTTCCTTTTCTTCTTGCACTTTTTTTCTTTGTTCTTTATCACTTTTCATGGAATCATCCTCTTGTGCCTTCCTCATAGGTTCCTTTTTTCCATTTTAACTTGAAGGATTTTTCTGTACTATATTCTCCTCCACTCAACTTACATGACACTTCTCCTAGAGTTTTGTCAGGATTTCGATAAACCTCTTCTTCTGCGTTGCTTTCATGATTATGAGAAACAAAATTTAATAATTGGAAATGTATATATACTACTAGTTCAGGATCTTGTCTCTTAAGTAGTTTGTTTCCAAAATGAATATTTTTGAGAGATGGAAATTCCTTCTTCATCTTTCTAGAAAACTCTATCACATAGCTTCTAGCAATTAGAGGCAAAGGGGGCCACCTAGATTTCTTATTATTTTCCAGAATGGATCCCACTCTATTTATGTAATATTGATATACAAACTTCAATGGCAATATATTGTCAATAAGTAGTGTGGAAAGATGTTTGGAGGTTCATATCAACAATATATCCATAGATAATTGTGTTCCGTAGTATGATACCAATCATAGATGTTTTCCGTCACATAAAAGGTTGTTTTATACATGGATGGAGTAGGATTGTCATGTGTATGAGTGTAAAATGCTAAAATAAATTCATCACATATTATTTGGTAATTTATCACATATTTCCATTCCCATAAATTGTTACAATACGCATGCAATGTTGGTTTTACTAGTTTTGATGACTTCCACTGCCATTTCACGTCGGGGAATGAATTTGCAACATGCATAATATCAAAGAGATGAGAGGACATATACAATTACGATGCAGGTAATTAAATTGGTTTATGTGTTGTAATGATGGTTTGATCCAAACTAGATGATAAAATGGATCCCCACTTGAAAATGTGGCCAATTGTGACTATTGTGTGCATTGTTAAGACCCAAGATTCATGCAGAGTGGATACATCCTTTTCTTCATATAATAAAAAATGTAAATGTAGAATACGTAATACAAAGTGTGAATGAACTAAGTATTATACAACCATTTTATTTGGATTTGAATTTTTTTCTCTTCACCCATAATTTTTTAAAACATTCATTCACACTGTAGCGGCCATTCCTCAATATTTTCCTTTGACATACTGATGCTCATGCCTAGGAACTTTAAGTAATGGTATATATGAGAAGAAAGGAAGGAAGACATTGTTTTGGATCCTCCCTAATTCATGACAATATTTTTCTCTATGTCCACTCTCGGAAGTATCCAATAAATTACAGGAGCGGAAGGAAACACCTCTGACCTAAATGTAACTCGATAGAGCTATGATCTCCTCACATTCTTGTATGCACTTGAATAATCATTGTATTCTTTTGGAATAAGGGGATAGTTATAATTGTTGAATAGACCATCTCATTGGTGCGCTTCTCATCTAATTCATTCAATTGATTTGATTAGTTCTTCTGAGGCTTCGTTAATTCCATATTTGTCTCTATAGTTGTTCTCACGGTTTTGATTTCAAACTCAATAGGAAAAAAAAATTCTTTGAGTACACCAAAACATATGGGGAGAAAAATGCAGTGTTGCACCATGTAGTACGATAAGCTCATAATGCTTCTGGAATCCTTTTATCCCAATCCTTACGGCGGTTCTTTACTTATTTTGTAAGGATTTCCTCAATTAACTTATTAGTGCTTTCCACTTGGCCATTGGCTTGTGTATGCTATGGTGAGGTTACTCAATGCTGAATATAGTATTACTAAAATAAGTCCTCCATTTGACGTGACACAAACTGCGGTCCTCCTTTTGCTACTATCTCTCTAGGTACTCCAAAATGAGTGAATATCTCTCCATATAAGAAATCTATCACAGATTGATCATTGGATTTTACCAAAGCCACAACCTCCACCCACTTAGTCATATCATTAGTGCAAACCAATATATAAACCAAACAATACATAATTTTCAGTTTTAACCGTAATTTAATGTACAAAGTCAAAATTTGAGTTAATATAAATAAAGTCATTAAATAAAGATAATAATTAATCAATGTTATTTATTACTCAATATTAATTAACTAAATTAATTAAGTAATGCTATTAAATTTATATAGTAGTGATGTTATTCAATTTAAATTTAATATGATTAATTATAATATAAAATCATAATTGCCATTAATTTTGAACTTATTTAAGTTGAAATTAATTTAAATTTAATACACACAAATTATTAAATTCTAAATTCTAAATTTTATTTACATAATTTAATTTAATTTAAATTTAATATAAAGAACGATTAAATTATATATTTACATATATTAAATTAAGAAAAACAATCAAACTGGAAAAAGAACATTAGAAATAAATAATATAACATAATACCCATTTCATATTATTTTTATTAAAAGATATTTGTGATACAATTTCGAATTTGAAAGTAGTGACAAAACTTTGTGATATAAAATTATTTGGGAAATTTGTTATTGTTAATCCCTGAGATCTACTCAAAGTAGCATTAGTCATAATATTTGAATATAATATGGATGTGTTATTATGAAAACATGAACTCTTCAAATGCAATGCAATAAGTTGAGCTTCTTGTTCCACCTGAAAAACTTGTTTGACAAGTGAAAGTATTGATTCTATATTCAATCAATGCACAAAATCTTAGGGCAGAGACTTGTTGTGGTCTCACAGTAAAGGTTACCTAGCCTTTCGATCAATTTTGATCACTATTAACATTTCATCTATTATTCTTAATAAAAAACATTAAAACTTTCTCTTAATATTGATCTGCATAGTAAATATGTCAATGTGCAATGACACCTACAAGAGAATAGAGAACCAAAACACTTTCAGCTTCAGCTTTATCTTCAATTGGAAAAAATACCGTCATCTTCAACTTCCGTTGGCAACCCACAAATACAATTCACTGCTTCATCGTTAACTGCTCAAAACCACAAGGGTAAGAATTAGATCAATGAAATTCATATTCGAATTTAAGTTATTTTTGTTTCTCTTCAGATATGAAACATAGTACTAGGATACATAATTTTTTTTATTAGGCCAACATCTATTTTATTATGTTCAAATATTAGGTCAAAAAACACCTATTGTACTATGTTCGAATATGAATTTGGTGGCGTTTGAATACGATTCGGCTTTCAAGGCCAAACGAGCAAGCATCGTGCATAGTGAATGACTTGCGATTAGATTCGTGTATGTTGAGAACAAATTTCATTGTGGTGGAAGTCACGAACAAGTGTGAATGTTAACATAGTCGTGGATTGTTCGCCAGTGAAAATTGGGTGGTTGGCAAGAAATGTGCCCAACCACCCAATTACAGTATTGCTTCCAAGGAAAAAGGGAGGTTTTAGTACATCAGGAAATCAACACCCCTCGCCATATTATATTCAAATATTATGACTAATGCTACTTTGAGTAGATTTCAGGGATTAACAATAACAAATTTCCCAAATAATTTTATATCACAAAGTTTTGTCACTACTTTCAAATTCCAAATTGTATCACAAATATCTTTTAATAAAAATAATATAATAACATCAATGCAACAACCTAGAGGAGACATACTCTTCATGTTGTGATATACGTTGCCTGACTTTTCAAATGTGAAACAAACACAAAGAGAGTCAACTAAAGAACCTATGAACAAGCTAGAAGAAACCTCACATAACATGACACTACATAACAGAGCGTTGATCATGAGAAACATCAAGTAAATGTTATCCATGTACAAATCTTTTGCACATATTTAAAAAAAAATAACAAGAAGATGTTATGTTATTATATAATAAATATTTGATAACCAATTCCAAAATATTCCAAATCAAAGAGTGTAAATTACAATAATTTCCCACAAATGTAGATTCATGGCATTGCTTAGTAAAAAAATAGATAAATTGATTACCTAGAAAGACTTATTAGCATGCGATTTTCACAAAATAGAGAATTTGATTACTCTCAAAGACATTTTAGCATGAGATTTTAATAAAATAGATAACTGGATGATAATGTTTTAATAAAAAATATTGACGGTAGAGTATGATTTTAACTTTAGATAAAGATCTCGATGCATCAATGATATTCAACAATGGAAGGAAGTCTTGTGAGGCATATACATTAGAGGAAATTTCAATTTAAATTGGGCCTTCCAAAAATAATACAAATTCCATGTCATCATGTATTAGCCAATAAAAATTCTTTAAAATTCAAAAAGGGAGCACCTCTTAAACAATTTTTTAAAATAAATTTAGGGATAGGTATCATAAAAAAAACTACTTTTTTTGTTCCTATTTTCGACATATCTCCTTGTGTTTTTACTCAAATTTCGATTAGGAGAGCTCGTTGGATGCGGAATTAAATTTTGCATCCAACGAGTACTCTCTTGGCATACTTTTCATGGGCCTCACTATACCAAAAATAAGAAATACCTGAAAAAATGTGATGATGATGTCATCATCACATTTTTTCAGGTATTTCTTGTTTTTTGGGTAGCGGAGACTGTCAAAAGTATGTTGAGTGGGTACTCATTGGATGCAGAATTTAATTCCACATCTAACGAGCTATTCTGATCGAAATTTGAGTAAAAACACATGGAGATATGTCAAAAATACGAACAAAAAAGTAGTTTCTTCTTTTCTTCCTCCAAAATTAATAAATATTATTTTATTATTTTAACTATTATTTTATTAATTTTCCTTAGGAGGCCCATTTTAAGTTGAAATTTCCTCTAATGTGATTTTTTTCTAATAGCAATTCCTTTTGGAATGCATGTTAAGTGTGCGACTGCAAATGTGAAAAAAGAACAACATATCGCGCAATAATAAACTTAACAAGATAATGATGTCAACAAAGGATTCCAAGGGATTCAGGTCCCTAGAATGAAATATTTCTTATCCATTTTGATTCTAACATAGTGGAAGTTACTTCTTGAAGAACATATTTATGAGAAAATTACAAAGTAATAGTTTCAAAGAAGGGAACTGTTTTCAAAAGTATATACAGAGATTATACCCTATGATCTCCATTTTGAACACAACATGCATTATTATGGAATATTTTGGTTGATCGGGTATTGATCTATCATTTAGTTATTCCAACATAGAAAATATTATATAATATTGATGATAATAAAAATAAAAGAAATAAATATACAAAAGGGAAATTGACAAGTGATATCGACTGGTCGTGCATAGTCATTCTTCGTCATGATTCAAATCCCAATCCCAATCCTAGCACATATTTTAAACCACAGAAAACAAAATATCCACAAAACATAATAAAAATTCTTACCTTCCATGTCTGATGCATATATGGCTACATTAAAATCTTCAAAATTGATCCATCCACCACAAAATGGTTCATTCTAAGACTGAATTTCTTTACTACGAGCACAATATTCATTAAGTTTCCATATCCAAAGAAACCGATTTTATGGATCCTGGCTCCCAAACCCTTCATTAAATTGACCAGTATCTGTGTGTCAGTTGAAAGACATGTTTAGGAATTCAATCAATCACACAACAACAACACAGTAATGGATTTTAGGGACTTTGACACAGAGACAACATGCCCATCATTTCAATGTGGTTCCTTCTTTGTTGACTACAAACATGTGGCATAATATATGGGAAAGAGTAACAATGAACCAACAAATCACCTGCAAATCACGAGGACACATGTTAGCAAATTATGAAGACACGCATGAAAATTGGATTGGTGGAAGGGACGATGAAACATGTAGAGTAATTTTCGAAACACACCTCCATAAAAAAAACTCCTATAGGCTTAATTAATTATTATTATCATTATTAGTGTTTTTATAAACTATATAAATAGTTTAGTATATAGTTTTTTTTGAAAATTTTATATATATTAAAATAAATATTATAATTATTATTATTATAATAATAATTATTACTAACTAATAATATTATTATTATATTTTATTTATTTTATTTGAAAAAATGATGGAACTTTTTTTTATGGTTTAGTGGGAAGTTTGCGTGAATGTTTAAGCAAATAATAGAGAGTGCAGCATGTGAAAAGAAGGGAGCACACGGTGGGCGATGATGAAGGGATGTGTGTAGAGAGAGCGAGGGAAGCACACAGGGAGAGTGCAGTAACCAGGAGTGGTGGGAGCATGTGACTATGTGGGGGAATGCACGTTGGATGGTGGAGGAAAGGTCATGTAGGAGGTTGGGAGGAGAGGAGTGATGTAGGTGGAAGGAGTGAGTGTAGAAATAGGGGATCGAGTAGGCGTTGGTTGGGTAGAAGGATGCATGGAAGAAGAGGTGGGATGATCCAAGGGAATGAGCTGAGGTAATGCGCAAGTTGGAGAGGTGGAGGACAAGAAGAATGGGAAGGGACAAGGATTGGGAGTGGAGCAGCGAGCATGAAAGTGGGAAGGCTTGAGTAGAGTAGTGTAGTGTATGGAGGGTAGAGTGGAGTGAGAAAAAAGTGGAGGGATGGATGGACATTGTAATGGTGCATAGGTCGTGGGTGTATGGGAAGTGTGAAGTAAATGAAGGGAGATCTGAGAGTGTGGGATTTGGATCGAATGGAGTGTTTGAAGGTGGAATAAACTTGGAAATGCAAGAGAGACGAACACATGCCTGGTGAGGGTGTGGGAGTAGCATGGAAGGGAAAATGGTGTGCACGAGGTGGAGTCCAGGTGTAGTGAGAGAGAATCAAGAGATGGAGCGTTTGATGAGAATGAGGGGGTAGGGAATGGGATGCAATGAGTCGAGAGAGTGTAATGGAATAAGATGCCGAGAGGAATAAGTGTGAGCATCAGTGTGAGTGAGAGCTTGAAGCTTTGATACCACTTGTAAGGTTAAAACGTTACATGTTGGATATAAAAACTTAAAAATTCAAAATTTTAAATACGAATAAACTTTATACATTTTCTTTTGAAAATAATATAATATATACATTTAAAAAAGTTGTATCCCTAAAATTTATATATTTAAACATTATTAATAAAACATATAACTATATTACCAATATAGTCAATAAACAAAACAAATTTGGAATAAATAGAGATGTAAGCCATATACATTTTTTTTTTGAAAAAAATATAATATATAGAATTAAAAATTATTTATGTCTAATATTTACATATTTAAACATTCTTAATAAAACATATAACTAATTTCGAATATAGTCAATAAAAAAAATTGGAATGAATATAGATGTATGACATATGAAGTTGTATGACATTGAATGAATAAAAAAATTGAAATGAATATAGATGTATGAAATAAAACTTCTTACATACTTTACAAACCAATAAAAAAATACACAATTTATTTTTTCGCATACTTTATAAAGAATTTAAAATAATTACACTTTACAAAGATTTAAAAAAAATAGAAGGTTTTTTGGCCTACACTCTTGACATATTTTATAAAAAATAAAAAAAATGTAAACCTTTTGACATACCTAAAATAATAATAATAAATATACAAATTGCTTTAATGTAAAAGCACTGTGTTAATAGACAATTATATTAATCCCCATGCTCTTTAAGAAAAATTCATTAATGTATATACCTATACCCATGAACATAAATTATTTCATTCTCCAACTAACTTCCATTTCCATTAATGTGAGAAATGCTTATCTCTGGCATCCTTTTATATAAAATTCCAAGATTCATGAAACCTAGTTTCTATTTAAACAAACATTCCTGAAATTGAGTTTTTACTGAAACAAACATCTCTTATTGAACAATTTTTTTTTAAATGGAAAATATCACGTTCTTTGGAATCCTTGTATATAAAAATCCATATCACAATTAGTGAAATTGAGATTTTACTGAAACAAACATCTCTTATTAAACAATGAATCTCAAACAACTGATATGAATCTGTCTATGGTTGTGGTTGTTCTGTGGCCATGCTAGGTAGGTAGAGAGAATGATAATGGTACCTGAGAGTTTGTTTTTGGTTACTGGATAAAATATATGTAAAATACAAAAGTAGTATATCATAAGTAATCTATATTAACCTAGATTAACCAACATAGCCTGCAACAACATAATGAAAATATAGCTAGCTATATATTAGCTAAACTTGTTCAATATGCCTTGAACCAGTCCAATGACTAAATAACTAGAATTTCCTTTAGATTCATATGTTGATTATAGAGCTGATTTAATAAGAATCCCAAATAAAAAGATCAAACAACATATACAACTTATCAAAAAAAGGGGTACATAGCAATTCTTACTCCATTTCATTCAATATTTTGATCAAGGTAACAAATTTATGCTGAGAGAGGTTACCTACCAAATTCCATTTGAGATTGAGGTGCTTGTTCTTGCGAATACAAGTTGTTTTGTTTCGTGAGCTACTAATAATGGTTCATGTTTCACAACTTGACATTTTCAACATTATCAAACTTTGACATTCTCAATAATACAAATAAATATCCTTGATATTTAAGCTTCATTTCATGGATGGAATCTAAAATGTGGGGATATTTTTTGAGGATGCGTATAGAATTCCATCCATACACCTTGTAATATTTTTTCCCATGGCACTTAACATTTTTCCAATTCCTCTTTCATCTTCACTTTTAGTTTATATTAAAAAGATGAAAAGAGTAAGGACTTGATCTCTAAATTTCCTTGCGCATTCTTAACTTGATGATAGACCATTGAAGTTGATGCACTTAAGGTTGTATAATTGATTGTTTATTGCCTACTATTATTCAGGTTGAGAACTTGACATTACTTTTCGTGCACATAGAGATGAGTAAATTCTTTGGGGTCTCAATTTAACTTTGATGAATCATATTTCAGGGTAAAAGTAGATATTAACACATGGGATAGATGTTTATGATTTTGTCCATGGTGTTGAAGAAGAAACCAAGGATGATGAATACCCTTTCATTTCACCAAATTATTTGGGCTCTAAGTAGGCTACGAACTGGAACATATTTTTGAAGTTCTGTTTTCTTCAAGTAATGCAAAATATTTTATCTAGAAAATATATTACATTTGTTGGGCTATCAACATGTTTTGTAGTTTATTATCTAATTGGACATACTCAAAGAAAACCCTATGGCCTTTTCATTTATGGAAAATTTCTTATAAGTTGAACTAGGGTCTTTGCATTTATGGCTATTGGTTATTCTAATTAGACATACTCAAATAAAACCCTAGGGTCTTTGCATTTATGGAAAATTTTCTTATAAGTTGAACTAGGGTCTTTGCATTTATGGCTATTGGTTAGCCACTACTATTATATGATAATATATTAAAGGATTATAGGCTGCTCTAATTTCTAACTCATGACATGGCTTGGATATTGCTTTATGTGAGTGTTTTTACTATGGTCCATCAGATAACACCTCATAGAGTCATATACCTTCCAAAAATTTAAAATACTGGAATGTTAAAAAAAGCATTCCTACAACAAGAAACACATTCTCAAATATTATAGGTAGGTAGATATATGGGTGTGGCAGTCGCCATAATGGATAGTGGTTTGGATGTGGTCATGGTCATGTTATGTGTGTAGGTAGGTAGATACAATGACCAAAATAAAGCTGGCTGATTGCATGTGGCCCTTTGGAAACATGAAATAGAAAGGTAGTATTACTGAAAGAAAAGGGTAGTATTGTTGAAAGGAAAGGCAAGGTTGATAGGATACACAAGGTAAAATATGTAAATGAGTTTATAAAGGGACATGATAGGTTAGGGGATAGGTCAGGGCTTAGCATATCAGGCTTCTATGTGAATGAATACACACAATTATTGAGATAAATCATGGATCTCCATGTGGAGGGAATACTAGCCAAGAACATGTAGAAGAGGTTAATTTAGAGCAGGGAAGAGTATATTTCTGAAACCTCTAGCCAAGCACTGCAATACAACCTCCTCCTCTATCACATATAGAATCTATCGAGTACACATACTCAGGACTCACATTAGATAGAGGAGTAGGAGAAATGTTTTGAAATCCTATAATAGTTATATGCAATAGTTATATATATGCAAACGCTTCCTTCTTTCATTTGCTTCAAAGGAAAAAGAAACAAGATATTATTTTTGCAGGTCTCATAATGCAATGTTCTAGTTGTCTCTATGATTCACCCCAAAAAAAATTAAAACTTATAAAAGTAGTATTAATAACCGAATCATATCATGTATCATAATACCCATCGGCTTAAGTATTAGCAACCACACAGCATAGATGAATATTCAATATTTGACAAAATACCTCAAAGTTCTAATAGTGTCATTTCCAAGCATACACCTGAACTTTCAACCATCATAGCATATACCTACACCTTTAGGAATGACATTGCATTAAAATTTCATGCACCATTAACAAAACATCTTGAAACAACTCCCAAAATCAAGTTTACATGATTTTACCAAAATTGGGTAAAACCTGCAGGTTAAAGAATCAGAAAAAGAAGTTGGGGGTCAACAATCAAAGAAAGAAGTTGGGACAAAATGTGAAGAAACTAGGAAGGGGTGTTGTAAACTATGTTGATGCATAAAAAAATGAACCTACAAACCCAGAGAGAATGTACCTTTAATGCGAATAGGACATATATGATGGAAAATATCAAGAACACTTATCAGAGGTTACAAAGTATGGAAATATCATCCTGTAATATGTAATGTATAATTTAAAGTAATAGTAACTATTGGTGATACTAGATACCCTTACCCTTGGCATGCATTTTGCATATTTCCCTGTATATTTTTTATAATGGTTGATGATCATCCAACAAAGCTAACCTCCAAAAACGAGTATATAGCTTTGGACACTCAATGCAGACCTACCTGCACATTTCAAGAAATTATTAACTGATGTTTTCCTATCGAAGGCATTCTTAAGTGACTTGAATTAAAAATACTGCATTACTTGATACCATTTACATATTGCATAGTAGAGCAATCAAATATTCTGTGATATGGCATACCAGAACAATCGAATCTCCTCTCATAGGTTTCTGTTGTTGCTGGCATCAAACCATTGCATACTCCACATCACATACAACTTGATCCGATACATATAAAAAAATAAAACCCTAAACATCAATATAAACGAAATGAAAAGAGGAGATGTTGCGAAAATTACAGAAGTTGCAGAAGCGGAAATGCAAGTAATTGTAGAATGCAGAAATTTTAGAAAAAGACAATATAATGCTTGAAAGTCTTAAAAGAAATGCAATGGAGTAGTTACAATACAATAAAATCAAGAAAACATTAAGGAGAAAAATCAACATAAACCAATTCAATTTGATGTCTATAAAATCTTAAATGCCAGAAGTTGCAGAAGCAGAAACGCCAGTAATTACATAATGCGAAAATTCTAGAAAAAAGACTATAATGCTTGACAGTCTTAAATACAATACAATGGAGTAGTTATAATACAATAAAAGCAAGAAAAGCTTAAATACAAAAGAAACATAAACCAATTCAATTTAAATTCTATAAAAGCTTTAAAAAAACAGTATAAAGGAAAATAGAAACAAATTTATAATTTTTCTTGTTAAATTGTGCTTTTTTTAAGTGGTGTTAATGAAAACAAACTTATAAAATGGAAGCAAATTTTA
>LPNX010362142.1:36481-107259 GCA_001517045.1 Pseudotsuga menziesii | reverse complement strand
TTACAAGAAAGTCGAAAAATAGCATCTCTTAGACCTTTGCTTGACCAACCTTGAATAATGACCAAAATAACTGCGAACATTGTGAAAGTTGGTGTGAACTGCTATCTACCAAATTCTAAGATAAATCTATGATCAAATTTTATTTCTAAGAAGTTGGTAAAAAGTGAAACTCTGTTGTATGGTTTTGCTGACGTTGGGATTAAGGGGGGTGAAATATTTTGGAACGTCTCAAAATTTCGTGTGCACTATCAAATCGGCATTCAAATATATGATCAAATTTCAACTATATGAAACTGCTCAAAAGTGAAACTTCATCATGCCTTTTAGCTAGGGTTGGGCTTAAAGTTGGTCAAAATAGATTGGAACAATGTGAAAGTTGGCGTGCATTCTTGTTTATCTAATGGACATCCAAATCTATGATCAAGTTTCAATTCTTAGAAGTTGGTCAAAAGCAAAACTCCATCATGCGGTTTTGTTAGGGTTTGGCTTAAAGGAGACGAAAATAACTCTGAACATCATGAAAGTTGGCGTGCACTCTTATCTTCCAAATGCACATCTAAATCTATAATCATATTTTAATATCAAGAAATTTGTCAAGAGTGAAACTCCGTCATGCGGTTTCGCTAAGGTTGGGGTTACAAGGGGTGAAAATAGCTCAAAACGTTGTGAAAGTTGGAGTGCACAGTTACCTATCAAACGGGCATCCAAATCTATGATCAAATTTCAATTCTGAGAAATTAGTCAGAAGTGAAAATTCGTCGTTCATTTTCGCTAGAGTTGGGCTCGAAGGGGTCCAAATAGATCAGACCATTGCAAAAGTTGGCGTGCACATTTTTATATCAAACGGACATCCAAATATATGGTCAAATTTCAACTCCGAGAGTTTGGTCAAAAGTGAAACTTCGTCGTTCGATTTCGCTAAGGTTTTGCTTAAAGGAGGGGAAAATGGCTTTGAGAAATTAGAAACAAAGGCAACGTTTTAGGGCTTGGTTTCACCAAGTTTGCTTAAGGTCCAAAATAGCTCTAAATCCCTTGAAAGTTTGTATGCATGGTTATCTCTCAGATGGATACCTCAATTCTCTTTCAAATTTCACTTACAAGAAAGCTGAACAAATATCATCTCATAGTCTTTTACTTGACCAACCTTGAATAATGACCAAAATAGCTCCGAACACCATGAAAGTTAGCATGCAATCTTATCTACCAAATGCGCCAATAAATCTACGATTAAATTTTAGTTTTGAGAAATTACTTAAACGTGAAACTCCGTTGCGCGGTTTTGCTAAGGTTTGGCTTAAAGGGGGTGAAAATATTTTGGAATGTCTCAAAATTTTGCATGCATGGTTGTTCATCAAATGGGCATCCAAATTTATGATCAAATTTAAATTCTAAGAAACTGTTCGAAAAAGAAACTCCGTCATGCGGTTTCGATAGGGTTCGGCTTAAAGGGGGTCAAAATAGCTTGAAACGTCGTGAAAGTTGGCATGCATGCTTTTCTATCCAATATGCATCCAAACATATGATCAGGTTTCAATTATGAGAATTTGGTCAAAGCTGAGACTGCATCGTGCAGTTTTGTTAGGGTTTGGCTTAAAGATGCCTAAAATAGCTCTCAAGATCATGAAAGTTGGCATGCACTCTTATTTTCCAAATGCACTTTTAAATCTATGATTAAATATTAATTCCAAGAAATTGGTTCAAAGTGAAACTCCGTCTTGCACGTTTTTATGTGTGCCTCTTAAATGGGTATCTAAATCTACTTTTAAATTTGATTTCTAAGAAATTGGAAAAAAGTGTGACCTTTTAGGCCTTGGTTTGACCAAGGTCCAAAATAGCTCGAAATCCCCTAAAAGTGTGTATGCATGGTTATCTCTCAAATGGGTACCTAAATTCTCTTTCAAATTTCACTTACAAAAAAGTCAAAAAAATAGCATCTCTTAGACCTTTGCTTGACCAACCTTGAATAATGACCAAAATAACTTCGAACATCGTGAAAGTTGACGTGCCTTTTTATCTACCCAATGCTAAGATAAATCTACGATCAAATTTTAATTCTAAGAAATTAGTCAAAACCGAAACTCCGTTGTATGGTTTTGCTACGAAATGCACCGATAAATCTAGGATTAAATTTTAATTTTGAGAAATTAGTCAAACGTGAAACTTCGTTGTGCAGTTTTTCTAAGGTTGTGATTAAAGGGGGTGAAAATATTTTGGAATGTCTCAAAATTTTGCTTGCATACTTGTTCATCAAATGAGCATCCAAATTTATGATCAAAATTAAATTCTACGAAACTGCTCGAAAATGAAACTCCTTCGTGCGGTTTCGACAGGGTTGGGCTTAAAGGGGGTCAAAATAGCTCGCAACGTCGCAAAACTTGGCGTGCATGCTTGTATTTCCAATATGCATCCAAACCTATGATCAGGTTTCAATTCTGAGAATTTGTTCAAAGCTGAGACTGCATCTTGCAGTTTTGATAGGGTTTTGCTTAAAGATGCCGAAAATAGCTCTCAACATTGTGAAAGTTGGCATGCACTCTTATCTTCCAAATGCGCATTTAAATCAATGATTGAAATTTAATTCCAATAAATTGGTTAAAAGTGAAACTCCGTTGTTCACATTTTTATGTGTGCCTCTTAAATGGGTATCTAAATCTACTTTTAAATTTGATTTCTAAGAAATTGAAAAAAAGTTCAACATTTTAGGCCTTGGTTTGACCATGTTTGACCAAGGTCCAAAATAGCTCGAAATCCCTCGAAAATGTATATGCATGGTTATCTCTCAAATGGGCACCCAAATTCTTGAAACGTCGTGAAAGTTGGCGTGCATGCTTGTCTATCCAATATGCATCCAAACATATGATCAGGTTTCAATTCTAAGAATTTGGTTAAAGCTGAGACTGCATCGTGCAATTTTGTTAGGGTTTGGCTTAAAGATGCCTAAAATAGCTCTCAACATCGTGAAAGTTGGCATGCACTCTTATTTTCCAAATGCGCTTTTAAATCTATGATTAAATTTTAATTTCAAGAAATTGGTTCAAAGTGAAACTCCTTCTTGCACGTTTTTATGTGTGCCTCTTAAATCGGCATCTAAATCTACTTGTAAATTTGATTTCTAAGAAATTGGAAAAAAGTGTGACCTTTTAGGCCTTGGTTTGACCAAGGTCCAAAATAGCTCGAAATCCCCTAAAAGTGTGTATGCATGGTTATCTCTCAAATGGGTACCTAAATTCTCTTTGAAATTTCACTTACAAGAAAGTCAAAAAAATAGCATCTCTTAGACCTTTGCTTGACCAACCTCGAATAATGACCAAAATAACTTTGAACATCGTGAAAGTTGGTGTGCATTGTTATGTACCCAATGCTAAGATAAATCTACGATCAAATTTTAATTCTGAGAAATTAGACAAAACCGAAACTCTGTTGTATGGTTTTGCTACGAAATGCGCCGATAAATCTAGGATTAAATTTTAATTTTGAGAAATTAGTCAAACGTGAAACTTCGTTGTGCAGTTTTTCTAAGGTTGTGCTTAAAGGGGGTGAAAATATTTTGGAACGTCTCAAAAGTTTGCTTGCACACTTGTTCATCAAATCAGCATCCAAATTTATGATCAAAATTAAATTCTAAGAAAGTGCTCGAAAGTGAAACTCCTTCGTGCGGTTTCGACAGGGTTGTGCTTAAAGGGGGTCAAAATAGCTCGAAATGTCACAAAAGTTGGCATGCATGCTTGTCTATCCAATATGCATCCAAACCTATGATCAGGTTTCAACTCTAAGAATTTGGTCAAAGCTGAGACTGCATCTTGCAGTTTTGTTAGGGTTTTGCTTAAAGATGCCGAAAATAGCTCTCAACATCGTGAAAGTTGGAATGCACTCTTATCTTCCAAATGCGCATTTAAATCAATGATTAAATTTTAATTCCAATAAATTGGTTAAAAAGTGAAACTCCGTTGTTCACGTTTTAATGTGTGCCTCTTAAATGGGTATCTAAATCTACTTTTAAATTTGATTTCTAAGAAATTGAAAAAAAGTTCAACATTTTAGGCCTTGGTTTGACCAAGTTTGAAAACCAAGGTCCAAAATAGCTCGAAATCCATGGAAAGTGTGTATGCATGGTTATCTCTCAAATGGGCACCCAAATTCTCTTTCAAATTTCACTTACAAGAAAGTCAAAAAAGTAGCATCTCTTAGACCTTTGCTTGACCAACCTTGAATAATGACCAAAATAACTGCGAACATTGTGAAAGTTGGTGTCAACTGCTAACTAGCAAATTCTAAGATGAATCTATGATCAAATTTTAATTCTAAGAATTTAGTCAAAAGTGAAACTCTGTTGTATGGGTTTGCTGAAGTTGGGATTAAGGGGGGTGAAATATTCTGGAACGTCTCAAAATTTCGTGTGCACGCTTGTCTATCAAATGGGCATTCAAATCTATGATCAAATTTAACCTATATGAAACTGCTCAAAAGTGAAACTTCGTCATGCCTTTTAGCTAGGGTTGGGCTTAAAGGTGGTCAAAATAGATTGGAACATTGTGAAAGTTGGTCAAAAGCAAAACTTCATCGTGTGGTTTTGTTAGGGTTTGGCTTAAAGGAGACGGAAATAACTTTGAACATGATGAAAGTTTGTGTGCACTCTTATCTTCCAAATGCACATCTAAATCTATAATCAAATTTTAATATCAAGAAATTTGTCAAGAGTGAAACTCCGTCATGCGGTTTCACTAAGGTTGGTGTTACAAGGGGTGAAAATAGCTCAAAATGTTGTGAAAGTTGGAGTGCACAGTTACCTATCAAATGGGCCTCCAAATCTATGATCAAATTTCAATTCTAATAAATTAGTCAGAAGTGAAACTTCGTCGTTCATTTTCCTTAGAGTTGGGCTCGAAGGGGTCCAAATAGATCGCACCATTGCAAAAGTTGGCGTGCACGTTTGTATATCAAACGGTCATCCAAATCTATGATCAAATTTCAACTGCGAGAGTTTGGTCAAAAGTGAAACTTCGTCGTTCGATTTCGCTAAGGTTTGGATTAAAGCAGGGGGAAATGGATTTGAGAAATTGGCAACAAATGCAACCTTTTAGGGCTTGGTTTCACCAAGTTTGCTTAAGGTCCAAAATAGCTCGAAATCCCTTGAAAGTTTGTATGCATGGTTATCTCTCAAATAGGTACCTCCATTCTCTTTCAAATTTCACTTACAAGAAAGCTGAAAAAATAACATCTCTTAGTCTTTTACTTGACCAACCTTGAAGAATGACCAAAATAGCTCCGAACATCATGAAAGTTAGCATGCACTCTTATCTACCAAATGCGCCAATAAATCTAGGATTAAATTTTAGTTTTGAGAAATTACTTAAACGTGAAACTCCGTTGCGTGGTTTTGCAAAGGTTTCGCTTAAAGGGGGTGAAAATATTTTGGAATGTCTCAAAAGTTTGCATGCATGCTTGTTCATCAAATGGGCATCCAAATTTATGATCAAATTTAAATTCTAAGAAACTGTTCGAAAAGGAAACTCCGTCATGTGGTTTCGACAGGGTTGGGCTTAAAGTGGGTCAAAATAGCTCGAAACGTCGTGTAAGTTGGCGTGCATGCTTGCGTATCCAATATGCATCCAAACATATGATCAGGTTTCAATTCTGAGAATTTGGTCAAAGCTGAGACTGCATCGTGCAGTTTTGTTAGGGTTTGGCTTAAAGATGCCTAAAATAGCTCCCAACATCATGAAAGTTGGCATGCACTCTTATTTTCCAAATGGGTTTTTAAATCTATGATTAAATTTTAATTCCAAGAAATTGGTTCAAAGTGAAACTTCGTCTTGCATGTTTTTATGTGTGCCTCTTAAATGGGTATCGAAATCTACTTTTAAATTTGATTTCTAAGAAATTGGAAAAAAGTGTGACCTTTTAGGCCTTGTTTTGACCAAGGTCCAAAATAGCTCGAAATCCCCTAAAAGTGTATATGCATGGTTATCTCTCAAATGGGTACCTAAATTCTCTTTCAAATTTCACTTACAAGAAAGTCAAAAAAATAGCATCTCTTAGACCTTTGCTTGACCAACCTTGAATAATGACCAAAATAACTTCGAACATTGTGACAGTTGGTGTGCATTGTTATCTACCCAATGCTAAGATAAATCTACAATCAAATTTTATTTCTGATAAATTAGTCAAATCCGAAACTCTGTCGTTTGGTTTTGCTACGAAATGCGCCGATAAATCTAGGATTAAATTTTAATTTTGAGAAATTAGTCAAACGTGAAACTTCGTTGTGTAGTTTTTCTAAGGTTGTGCTTAAAGGGGGTGAAAATATTTTGGAATGTCTCAAAAGTTTGCTTGCACACTTGTTCATCAAATCAGCATCCAAATTTATGATCAAAATTAAATTCTAAGAAATTGCTTGAAAGTGAAACTCCTTCATGCGGTTTCGACGGGGTTGGGCTTAAAGAGGGTCAAAATAGCTCGAAACATCACAAAAGTTGGCGTGCATGCTTGTCTATCCAATATGCATCCAAACCTATGATCAGGTTCAATTCTGAGAATTTGGTCAAAGCTGAGACTGCATCTTGCAGTTTTGTTAGGGTTTTGCTTAAAGATGCCGAAAATAGCTCTCAACATCGTGAAAGTTGGCATGCACTCTTATCTTCCAAATGCGCATTTAAATCAATGATTAAACTTTAATTCCAAAAAATTGGTTAAAAGTGAAACTCCGTTGTTCACATTTTTATGTGCCTCTTAAATGGGTACCTAAATCTACTTTTAAATTTGATTTCTAAGAAATTCAAAAAAAGTTCAACATTTTAGGCCTTTGTTTGACCAAGTTTGACCAAGGTCCAAAATAGCTCGAAATCCCTTCAAAGTGTGTATGCATGGTTATCTCTCAAATGGGCACCCAAATTCTCTTTCAAATTTCACTTACAAGAAAGTCGAAAAAGTAGCATCTCTTAGACCTTTGCTTGACCAACCTTGAATATAATGACCAAAATAACTGCGAACATTGTGAAAGTTGGTGTGAACTGTTATCTACCAAATTCTAAGATAAATCTAGAACGTCTCAACATTTCGTGTGAAAATATTTTGGAATGTTTCAAAAGTTTGCATGCATGCTTGTTCATCAAATGGGCATCCAAATTGATGATCAAATTGAAATTCTAAGAAACTATTCGAAAAGGAAACTCCGTCGTGCGGTTTCGACAGGGTTGGGCTTAAAGGGGGTCAAAATAGCTTGAAACGTCGTGAAAGTTGGCGTGCATGCTTGTCTATCCAATATGCATCCAAACATATGATCAAGTTTCAATTTTGAGAATTTGGTCAAAGCTGAGACTGCATCGTGCAGTTTTGTAGGGTTTGGCTTAAAGATGCCTAAAATAGCTCTCAACATCATGAAAGTTGGCATGCACTCTTATTTTCCAAATGCGCGTTTAAATCTATGATTAAATTTTAATTCCAAGAAATTGGTTCAAACTGAAACTCCGTCTTGCACGTTTTTATGTGTGCCTCTTAAATGGGTATCTAAATCTACTTTTAAATTTGATTTCTAAGAAATTGGAAAAAAGTGTGACCTTTTAGGCCTTGGTTTGTCCAAGGTCCAAAATAGCTCGAAATCCCCTAAAAGTGTGTATGCATGGTTTTCTCTCAAATGGGTACCTAAATTCTCTTTCAAATTTCACTTACAAGAAAGTCAAAAAAATAGCATCTCTTAGACCTTTGCTTGACCAATCTTGAATAATGACCAAAATAAATTCGAACATCATGAAAGTTGGTGTGCATTGTTATCTACCCAATGCTAACATGAATCTACGATCAAATTTTAATTCTGAGAAATTAGTCAAAACTGAAACTCTGTTGTATGGTTTAGCTACGAAATGCGACGATAAATCTAGGATTAAATTTTAATTTTGAGAAATTAGTCAAACGTGAAACTTCGTTGTGCAGTTTTTCTAAGGTTGTGCTTAAACGGGGTGAAAATATTTTGGAATGTCTCAAAATTTTGCTTGCACACTTGTTCATCAAATGAGCATCCAAATTTATGATCAAAATTAAATTCTAAGAAACTGCTCGAAAGTGAAACTCCTTCGTGTGGTTTCTACAGGGTTGGGCTTAAAGGGGGTAAAAATAGCTCGAAACGTCGAAAAAATTGCCGTCCATGCTTGTCCATCCAATATGCATCCAAACCTATGATCAGGTTTCAATTCTGAGAATTTGGTCAAAGCTGAGACTGCATCTTGCAGCTTTGTTAGGGCTTTGCTTAAAGATGCCGAAAATAGCTCTCAACATCGTGAATCTTGGCATGCACTCTTATCTTCCAAATGCGCATTTAAATCAATGATTAAATTTTAATTCCAATAAATTGTTTAAAAGTGAAACTCCGTTGTTCACGTTTTTATGTGTGCCTCTTAAATGGGTATCTAAATCTACTTTTAAATTTGATTTCTAGGAAATTGAAAAAAAGTTCAACATTTTAGGCCTTCGTTTGACCAAGTTTGACCAAGGTCCAAAATAGCTCGAAATCCCTTGAAAGTGTGTATGCATGGGTATCTCTCAAATGGGCACCCAAATTCTCTTTCAAATTTCACTTATAAGAAAGTCGAAAAAGTAGCATCTCTTAGACCTTTGCTTGACCAACCTTGAATATAATGACCAAAATAACTACAAACATTGGGAAAGTTGGTGTGAACTGTTATCTACCAAATTCTAAGATAAATCTATGATCAAATTTTAATTCTAAGAAGTTAGTCAAAAGTGAAACTCTATTGTATGGTTTTGTTGAGGTTGGATTAAGGGGGGTGAAATATTTTGGAACGTCTCAAAATTTCGTGTGCACGCTTGTCTATCAAATGGGCATTCAAATCTATGATCAAATTTCAACTATACAAAACTGCTCAAAAGTGAAACTTCGTGATGCCTTTTAGCTAGGGTTAGGCTTAAAGGTGGTCAAAATAGATTGGAACATTGTGAAAGTTGGCATGCATGCTTGTTTATCCAATGGACATCCAAATCTATGATCAAGTTTCAATTCTTAGAATTTGGTCAAAAGAAAAACTCCATCGTGCAGTTTTGTTAGGGTTTGGCTTAAAGAAGACGAAAATAACTGTGAAGATCATGAAAGTTGGCATGCACTCTTATCTTCCAAATGCACATCTAAATCTATAATCAAATTATAATATCAAGAAATTTGTCAAGAGTGAAACTCCGTCAAGAAATTTTAACATCTCTTAGTCTTTTACTTGACCAACCTTGAATAATGACCGAAATAGTTCCAAACACCATGAAAGTCAGCATGCACTCTTATCTACCAAATGCGCCAATAAATCTACGATTAAATTTTAGTTTTGAGAAATTACTTAAACGTGAAACTCCATTGTGCGGTTTTGCTAAGGTTTGGCTTAAAGGGGGTGAAAATATTTTGGAATGTCTCAAAAGTTTGCATGCATGCTTGTTCATCAAATGGGCATCCAAATTGATGATCAAATTTAAATTCTAAGAAACTGTTCGAAAAGGAAACTCCGTCGTGCGGTTTCGACAGGGTTGGGCTTATAGCGGGTCAAAATAGCTCGAAACGTCATGAAAGTTGGCGTGCATTGTTGTCTATCTAATATGCATCCAAACATATGATCAGGTTTCAATTCTGAGAATTTGGTCAAAGCTGAGACTGCATCGTGCAGTTTTGTTAGGGTTTGGCTTAAAGATACCTAAAATAGCTCTCAACATCGTGAAAGTTGGCACGCACTCTTATTTTCCAAATGCGCTTTTAAATCTAGGATTAAATTTTAATTCCAAGAAATTGGTTCAAAGTGAAACTCCGTCTTGCACGTTTTTATATGTGCCTCTTAAATGGGTATCTAAATATACTTTTAAATTTGATTTCTAAGAAATTGGAAAAAAGTGTGACCTTTAAGGCCTTGGTTTGACCAAGGTCCAAAATGGCTCGAAATCCCCTAAAAGTGTCTATGCATGGTTATCTCTCAAATGGGTACCTAAATTCTCTTTCAAATTTCACTTACAAGAAAGTAAAAAAAATAGCATCTCTTAGACCTTTGCTTGACCAACCTTGAATAATGACCAAAATAACTTCGAACATCGTGAAAGTTGGTGTGCATTGTTATCTACGCAATGCTAATATAAATCTACGATCAAATTTTAATTCTGAGAAATTAGTCAAAACTAAAACTCTGTTGTATGGTTTTGCTACGAAATGCACCGATAAATCTAGAATTAAATTTTAATTTTGAGAAATTAGTCAAACGTGAAACTTCGTTGTGCAGTTTTTCTAAGGTTGTGCTTAAAGGGGGTGAAAATATTTTGGAATGTCTCAAAAGTTTGCTTGCACACTTGTTCATCAAATGAGCATCCAAATTTATGATCAAAATTAAATTCTAAGAAACTGCTTGAAAGTGAAACTCCTTCGTGCGGTTTCGACAGGGTTGGGCTTAAAGGGGGTCAAAATAGCTCGAAACATCGCAAAAGTTGGCGTGCATGGTTGTCTATCCAATATGCATCCAAACCTATGACCAGGTTTCAATTCTGAGAATTTGGTCAAAGCTGAGACTGCATCTTGCAGTTTTGTTAGGGTTTTGCTTAAAGATGCCGAAAATAGCTCTCAACATCGTGAAAGTTGGCATGCACTCTTATCTTCCAAATGCGCATTTAAATCAATGATTAAATTTTAATTCCAATAAATTGGTTAAAAGTGAAACTCCGTTGTTCACGTTTTTATGTGTGCCTCTTAAATGAGTATCTAAATCTACTTTTAAATTTGATTTCTGAGAAATTGAAAAAAAGTTCAACATTTTAGGCCTTGGTTTGACCAAGGTCCAAAATAGCTCGAAATCCCTTGAAAGTGTGTATGCATGGTTATCTCTCAAATGGGAACCCAAATTCTCTTTCAAATTTCACTTACAAGAAAGTCGAAAAAGTAGCATCTCTTAGACCTTTGCTTGACCAACCTTGAATATAATGACCAAAATAACTGCGAACATTGTGAAAGTTGGTGTGAACTGTTATCTACCAAATTCTAAGATAAATCTATGATCAAATTTTAATTCTAAGAAGTTAGTCAAAAGTGAAACTCTGTTGTATGGTTTTGCTGAGGTTGGGATTAAGGGGGGTGAAATATTTTGGAACGTCTCAAAATATCATGTGCACGCTTGTCTATCAAATGGGCATTCAAATCTATGATCAAATTTCAACTATACGAAACTACTCAAAAGTGAAACTTCGTCATGCCTTTTAGCTAGGGTTGGGCTTAAAGGTGGTCAAAATAGATTGGAACATTGTGAAAGCTGGCGTGCGTGCTTGTTTATCTAATGGAAATCCAAATCTATGATCAAGTTTCAATTCTTAGAAGTTGGTCAAAAGCAAAACTCCATCGTGCGGTTTTGTTAGGGTTTGGCTTAAAGGAGACGAAAATAACTCTGAACATCATGAAAGTTGTCGTGCACTCTTATCTTCCAAATGCACATCTAAATCTATAATCAAATTTTAATATCAAGAAATTTGTCAAGAGTGAAACTCCGTCATGCTGTTTCGCTAAGGTTGGGGTTACAAGGGGTGAAAATAGCTCAAAACGTTGTGAAAGATGGAGTGCACAGTTACCTATCAAACGGCCATCCAAATCTATGATCAAATTTCAATTCTGAGAAATTAGTTAGAAGTGAAACTTCGTCGTTCATTTTCGCTAGATTTCGGCTCGAAGGGGTCCAAATAGCTCAGAACATTGCAAAAGTTGGCGTGGACGTTTTTATATCAAACAGTCATCCAAATCTATGATCAAATTTCAACTCCGAGAGTTTGGTCAAAAGTGAAACTTCGTCGTTCGGTTTCGCTAAGGTTTGGATTAAAGGAGGGGAAAATGGCTTTGAGAAATTGGAAACAAATGCAACCTTTTAGGGCTTGGTTTCACCAAGTTTGCTTAAGGTCCAAAGTAGCTCGCAATCTCTTGAAAGTTTGTATGCATGGTTATCTCTCAAACGGGTACCTCAATCCTCTTTCAAATTTCACTTACAAGAAAGCTGAAAAAATAACATCTCTTAGTATTTTACTTGACCAACCTTGAATAATGACCGAAATAGCTCCGAACACCATGAAAGTTAGCATGCACTCCTATCTACCAAATGCGCCAATAAATCTACGATTAAATTTTAGTTTTGAGAAATTACTTAAACATGAAACTCCGTTGCGCGGTTTTGCTAAGGTTTGGCTTACAGGGGGTGAAAATATTTTGGAATGTCTCAAAAGTTTGCATGCATGCTTGTTCATCAAATGGGCTTCCAAATTTATGATCAAATTTAAATTCTAAGAAACTGTTCGAAAAGGAAACTCCGTCGTGCGGTTTCGACAGGGTTGGGCTTATAGCGGGTCAAAATGGCTTGAAACGTCGTGAAAGTTGGCGTGCGTTCTTGTCTATCTAATATGCATCCAAACATATTATTAGGTTTCAATTCTGAGAATTTGGTCAAAGCTGAGACTGCATCGTGCAGTTTTGTTAGGGTTTGGCTTAAAGATGCCTAAAATAGCTCTCAACATCGTGAAAGTTGGCATGCACTCTTATTTTCCAAATGCGCTTTTAAATCTATAATTAAATTTTAATTCCAAGAAATTGGTTCAAAGTGAAACTCCGTCTTGCATGTTTTTATGTGTGCCTCTTAAATGGGTATCTAAATCTACTTTTAAATTTCATTTCTAAGAAATTGGAAAAAAGTGTGACGTTTTAGGCCTTGGTTTGACCAAGGTCCAAAATAGCTCGAAATCCCCTAAAAGTGTGTATGCATGGTTATCTCTCAAATGGGTACCTAAATTCTCTTTCAAATTTCACTTACAAGAAAGTCAAAAAAATAGCATCTCTTAGACCTTTGCTTGACCAACCTTGAATAATGACCAAAATAACTTCGAACATCGTGAAAGTTGGTGTGCATTGTTATCTACCCAATGCTAAGATAAATCTATGATCAAATTTTAATTCTGAGAAACTAGTCAAAACTGAAACTCTGTTGTATAGTTTTGCTACGAAATGCGACGATAAATCTAGGATTAAATTTTAATTTTGATAAATTAGTCAAACGTGAAACTTCGTTGTGTAGTTTTTCTAAGGTTGTGCTTAAAGGGGGTGAAAATATTTTGGAATGTCTCAAAAGTTTGCTTGCACACTTGTTCATCAAATGAGCATCGAAATTTATGATCAAAATTAAATTCTAAGAAACTGCTCGAAAGTGAAACTCCTTCGTGCGGTTTGAAACAGGGTTGGGCTTAAAGGGGGTCAAAATAGCTCGAAACGTCGCAAAAGTTGGCATGCATGCTTGTCTATCCAATATGCATCCAAACCTATGATCAGGTTTCAATTTTGAGAATTTGGTCAAAGTTGAGACTGCATCTTGCAGTTGTTTTGCTTAAAGATGCCGAAAATAGCTCTCAATATCGTGAAAGTTGGCATGCACTCTTATCTTCCAAATGCGCATTTAAATAAATGATTAAATTTTAATTCCAATAAATTGGTTAAAAGTGAAACTCCCTTGTTCACGTTTTTATGTGTGCCTCTTAAATGGGTATCTAAATCTACTTTTAAATTTGATTTCTAAGAAATTGAAAAAAAGTTCAACATTTTAGGCCTTGGTTTGACCAAGGTCCAAAATAGCTCGAAATCCCTTGAAAGTGTGTATGCATGGTTATCTCTCAAATGGGCACCCAAATTCTCTTTCAAATTTCACTTACAAGAAAGTCGAAAAAGTAGCATCTCTTAGACCTTTGATTGACCAACCTTGAATATAATGACCAAAATAACTGCGAACATTGTGAAAGTTGGTGTGAACTGTTATCTACCAAATTCTAAGATAAATCTATGATCAAATTTTAATTCTAAGAAGTTAGTAAAAAGTGAAACTCTGTTGTATGGTTTTGCTGAGGTTGGGATTAAGGGGGGTGAAATATTTTGGAACGTCTCAAAATTTCGTGTGCACGCTTGTCTATCAAATGGGCATTCAAATCTATGATCAATTTTCAACTATACGAAACTGCTCAAAAGTAAAACTTCGTCATGGCTTTTAGCTAGGGTTGGGCTTAAACATGGTCAAAATATATTGGAACATTGTGAAAGTTGGCGTGCATGCTTGTTTATCTAATGGACATCCAAATCTATGATCAAGTTTCAATTCTTAGATGTTGGTCAAAAGCAAAACTCCATCGTGCGGTTTTGTTAGGGTTTGGTTTAAAGGAGACGAAAATAACTCTGACCATCATGAAAGTTGTCGTGCACTCTTATCTTCCAAATGCACACCTAAATCTATAATCAAATTTTAATATCAAGAAATTTGTCAAGAGTGAAACTCCGTCATGCCGTTTCACTAAGGTTGGGGTTACAAGGGGTGAAAATAGCTCAAAACGTTGTGAAAGTTGGAGTGCACAGTTAACTATCAAACGGGAATCCAAATCTATGATCAAATTTCAATTCTGAGAAATTAGTCAAAAGTGAAACTTCGTCGTTCATTTTCGCTAGAGTTGGGCTCGAAGGGGTCCAAATAGCTTTGACCATTGCAAAAGTTGGCGTGCACGTTTTTATATCAAACAGTCATCCAAATCTATGATCAAATTTCAACTCCGAGAGTTTGGTCAAAAGTGAAACTTCGTCGTTCGATTTTGGTAAGGTTTGGCTTAAAGGAGGGGAAAATGGCTTTGAGAAATTGGAATAAAATGCAACCTTTTAGGGCTTGGTTTCACCAAGTTTGCTTAAGGTCCAATGTAGCTCGAAATCCCTTGAAAGTTTGTATGCATGGTTATCTCTGAAACGGGTACCTCAATTCTCTTTCAAATTTCACTTACAAGAAAGCTGAAAAAATAACATCTCTTAGTCTTTTACTTGACCAACCTTGAATAATGACCGAAATAGCTCCGAACACCATGAAAGTTAGCATGCACTTTTATCTTTTAAATGCACCAATAAATCTACGATTAAATTTTAGTTTTGAGAAATTACTTCAACGTAAAACTCCGTTGCGTGGTTTTGCTAAGGTTTGGCTTAAAGGGTGTGAAAATATTTTGGAATGTCTCAAAAGTTTGCATGCATGCTTGTTCATCAAATGGGCTTCCAAATTGATGATCAAATTTAAATTCTAAGAAACTGTTCGAAAAGGAAACTCCATCGTGCGGTTTCGATAGGGTTGGGCTTAAAGCGGGTCAAAATAGCTCGGAACGTCATGAAAGTTGGCGTGCATGCTTGTCTATCCAATATGCATCCAAACATATGATCAGGTTTCAATTATGAGAATTTGGTCAAAGCTGAGACTGCATCGTGCAGTTTTGTTAGGGTTTGGCTTAAAGATGCCTAAAATAGCTCTCAACATCGTGAAAGTTGGCATGCACTCTTATTTTTAAAATGCGCTTTTAAATCTATGATTAAATTTTAATTCCAAGAAATTGGTTCAAAGTGAAACTCCATCTTGCACGTTTTTATGTGTGCCTCTTAAATGAGTATCTAAATCTACTTTTAAATTTGATTTCTAAGAAATTGGAAAAAAGTGTGACCTTTTAGGCCTTGGTTTGACCAAGGTCCAAAATAGCTCAAAATCCCCTAAAAGTGTGTATGCATGGTTATCTCTCAAATGGGTACCTAAATTCTCTTTCAAATTTCACTTACAAGAAAGTCAAAAAAATAGCATCTCTTAGACCTTTGCTTGACCAACCTTGAATAATGACCAAAGTAACTTCGAACATCGGGAAAGTTGGTGTGCATTGTTATCTACCCAATGCTAAGATAAATCTACGATCAAATTTTAATTCTGAGAAATTAGTCAAAACTGAAACTCTGTTGTATGGTTTTGCTATGAAATGCGCCGATAAATCTAGGATTAAATTTTAATTTTGAGAAATTAGTCAAACGTGAAACTTCGTTGTGCAGTTTTTCTAAGGTTGTGCTTAAAGGGGGTGAAAATATTTTGGAATGTCTCAAAATTTTGCTTGCACACTTGTTCATCAAATGAGTATCCAAATTTATGATCAAAATTAAATTCTAAGAAACTACTCGAAAGTGAAACTCCTTCGTGCGGTTTCGACAGGGTTGGGCTTAAAGGGGGTCAAAATAGCTCGAAACGTCGCAAAATTTGGCGTGCATGCTTGTCTATCCAATATGCATCCAAACCTATGATCAGGTTTCAATTATGAGAATATGGTCAAAGCTGAGACTGCATCTTGCAGTTTTGTTAGGGTTTTTCTTAAAGATGCCGAAAATAGCTCTCAACATCGTGAAAGTTGGCATGCACTCTTATCTTCCAAATGCGCATTTAAATCAATGACTAAATTTTAATTCCAATAAATTGGTTAAAAGTGAAACTCCGTTGTTCACATTTTTATGTGTGCTTATTAAATGGGTATCTAAATCTACTTTTAAATTTGATTTCTAAGAAATTGAAAAAAAGTTCAACATTTTAGGCCTTGGTTTGACCAAGGTCCAAAATAGCTCGAAATCCCTTGAAAGTGTGTATGCATGGTTATCTCTCAAATGGGCACCCAAATTCTCTTTCAAATTTCACTTACAAGAAAGTCGAAAAAGTAGCATCTCTTAGACCTTTGCTTGACCAACCTTGAATATAATGACCAAAATAACTGCGAACATTGTGAAAGTTGGTGTGAACTGTTATCTACCAAATTCTAAGATAAATCTATGATCAAATTTTAATTCTAGGAAGTTAGTCAAAAGTGAAACTCTGTTGTATGGTTTTGCTGAGGTTGGGATTAAGGGGGGTGAAATATTTTGGAACATCTCAAAATTTCGTGTGCACGCTTGTCTATCAAATGGGCATTCAAATCTATGATCAAATTTCAATTATACGAAACTGCTCAAAAGTGAAACTTCGCCATGCCTTTTAGCTATGGTTGGGCTTAAAGGTGGTCAAAATAGATTAGAACATTGTGAAAGTTGGAGTGCATGCTTGTTTATCTAATGGACATCCAAATCTATGATCAAGTTTCAATTCTTAGAAGTTGGTCAAAAGCAAAACTCCATCGTGCGGTTTTGATAGGGTTTGGGTAAAAGGAGACAAAAATAACTCTGAACATCATGAAAGTTGGCGTGCACTCTTATCTTCCAAATGCACATCTAAATCTATAATCAAATTTTAATATCAAGAAATTTGTCAAGAGTGAAACTCCGTCATGTGGTTTCGCTAAGGTTTGGGTTACAAGGGGTGAAAATAGCTCAAAACGTTGTGAAAGATGGAGTGCACAGTTACCTATCAAACGGGCATCCAAATCTATGATCAAATTTCAATTCTGAGAAATTAGTCAGAAGTGAAACTTCGTCATTCATTTTCGCTAGAGTTGGGCTCGAAGGGGTCCAAATAGCTCGGACCATTGCAAAAGTTGGCGTGCACATTTTTATATCAAACGATCATCCAAATCTATGATCAAATTTAAACTCCGAGAGTTTGGTCAACAGTGAAACTTCGTCGTTCGATTTCGCTAAGGTTTGGCTTAAAGGAGGGGAAAATGGCTTTGAGAAGTTGGAAACAAATGCAACCTTTTAGGGCTTGGTTTCACCAAGTTTGCTTAAGGTCCAAAGTAGCTCGAAATCCCTTGAAATTTTGTATGCATGGTTATCTCTCAAACGGGTACCTCAATTCTCTTTCAAATTTCACTTACAAGAAAGCTGAAAAAATAACGTCTTTTAGTCTTTTACTTGACCAACCTTGAATAATGACCGAAATAGCTCCGAACACCATGAAAGTTAGTGTGCACTCTTATCTACCAAATGTGCCAATAAATCTATGATTAAATTTTAGTTTTGAGAAATTACTTAAACATGAAACTCCATTGCGCGGTTTTGCTAATGTTTGGCTTAAAGGGGGTGAAAATATTTTGGAATGTCTCAAAAGTTTGCATGCATGCTTGTTCATCAAATGGGCATCCAAATTGATGATCAAATTTAAATTCTAAGAAACGTTTCGAAAAGGAAACTTCATTGTGCGGTTTCGACAGGGTTGTGCTTAAAGGGGGTGAAAATATTTTGGAATTTCTCAAAAGTTTGCTTGCACACTTGTTCATCAAATGAGCATCCAAATTTATGATCAAAATTAAATTCTAACAAACTGCTTGAAAGTGAAACTCCTTCGTGCGGTTTCGACAGGGTTGGGCTTAAAGGGGGTCAAAATAGCTCGAAACATCGCAAAAGTTGGCATGCATGTGTGTCTATCCAATATGAATCCAAACCTATGATCAGGCTTCAATTCTGAGAATTTGGTCAAAGCTGAGACTGCATCTTGCAGTCTTGTTAGGGTTTTGCTTAAAGATGCCGAAAATAGCTCTCAACATCATGCATGCACTCTTATCTTCCAAATGCGCATTTAAAGCAATGATTAAATTTTAATTCCAATAAATTGGTTAAAACTGAAAATCCGTTGTTCACGTTTTTATGTGTGCCTCTTATATGGGTATCTAAATCTAATTTTAAATTTGATTTCTAAGAAATTGAAAAAAAGTTCAACATTTTAGGCCTTGGTTTGACCAAGTTTGAGCAAGGTCCAAAATAGCTCGAAATCCCTTGAAAGTGTGTATGCATGGGTATCTCTCAAATGGGCACCCAAATTCTCTTTCAAATTTCACTTACAAGAAAGTCGAAAAAGTAGCATCTCTTAGACCTTTGCTTGACCAACCTTGAATATAATGACCAAAATAACTGCGAACATTGTGAAAGTTGGTGTGAACTGTTATCTACCCAATTCTAAGATAAATCTATGATCAAATTTTAATTCTAAGAAGTTAGTCAAAAGTGAAACTCTGTTGTATGGTTTTGCTGAGGTTGGGATCAAGGGGTGTGAAATATTTTGGAACGTTTCAAAATTTCGTGTGCACGCTTGTCTATCAAATGGGTATTCAAATCTATGATCAAATTTCAACTATACTAAACTGCTCAAAAGTGAAACTTCGTCATGCCTTTTAGCTAGGGTTGGGCTTAAAGGTGGTCAAAATAGATTGGAACATCCAAATCTATGATCAAGTTTCAATTCTTAGAAGTTGGTCAAAAGCAAAACTCCATCGTGCGGTTTTGTTAGGGTTTGGCTTAAAGGAGACGAAAATAACTATGAACATCATGAAAGTTGCCGTGCACTCTTATCTTCCAAATGCACATCTAAATCTATAATCAAATTTTAATATCAAGAAATTTGTCAAGAGTGAAACTCCGTCATGCGGTTTCGCTAAGGTTGGGGTTACAAGGGGTGAAAATAGCTCAAAACATTGTGAAAGTTGGAGTGCACAGTTACCTATCAAATGGGCATCCAAATCTATGATCAAATTTCAATTCTGAGAAACTAGTTAGAAGTTAAACTTCGTCGTTCATTTTCGCAAGAGTTGGGCTCGAAGGGGTCCAAATAGCTCGGACCATTGCAAAAGTTGGCATGCACGTTTTTATATGAAACGGTCATCCAAATCTATGATCAAATTTCAACTCCGAGAGTTTGGTCAACAGTGAAACTTCGTCGTTCGATTTCGCTAAGGTTTGGCTTAAAGGAGGGGAAAATGGCTTTGAGAAATTGGAAACAAATGCAACCTTTTAGGGCTTGGTTTCACCAAGTTTGCTTAAGGTCCAAAGTAGCTCGAAATCCCTTGAAAGTTTGTATGCATGGTTATCTCTCAAATGGGTACCTCAATTCTCTTCAAATTTCACTTACAAGAAAGCTGAAAAAATAACATCTCTTAGTCTTTTACTTGACCAACCTTGAATAATGACCGAAATAGCTCCGAACACCATGAAAGTTAGTATGCACTGTTATCTACCAAATGCGCCAATAAATCTACGATTAAATTTTAGTTTTGAGAAATTACTTAAACGTGAAACTCCGTTGCGCGGGGCGTAAAGGGGGTGAAAATATTTTGGAATGTCTCAAAAGTTTGAATGCATGCTTGTTCATCCAATGGGCATCCAAATTGATGATCAAATTTAAATTCTCCGAAACTGTTCGAAAAGGAAACTCCGTCGTGCAGTTTCGACAGGGTTGGGCTTAAAGGGGGTCAAAATAGCTCGAAACATCGTGAAAGTTGGCATGCATGCTTGTCTATCCAATATGCATCCAAACATATGATCAGGTTTCAATTCTGAGAATTTGGTCAAAGTTGAGACTGCATCGTGTATTTTTGTTAGGGTTTGGCTTAAAGATGCCTAAAATAGCTCTCAACATCGTGCAAGTTGGGATGCAATCTTATTTTCCAAACGCGCTTTTAAATCTATGATTAAATTTTAATTCCAAGAAATTTGTTCAAAGTGAAACTCCGTCTTGCACGTTTTTATATGCGCCTCTTAAATGGGTATCTAAATCTACTTTCAAATTTGATTTCTAAGAAATTGGAAAAAAGTGTGACGTTTTACGCCTTGGTTTGACCAAGGTCCAAAATAGCTCGAAATCCCTTAAAAGTGTGTATGCATGGTTATCTCTCAAATGGGTACCTAAATTCTCTTTCAAATTTCACTTACAAGAAAGTAAAAAAAATAGCATCTCTTAGACCTTTGCTTGACCAACCTTGAATAATGACCAAAATAACTTCGAACATCGTGAAAGTTGGTGTGCATTGTTATCTACCCAATGCTAAGATAAATCTATGATCAAATTTTAATTCAGAGAAATTAGTCAAAACTAAAACTCTGTTGTATGGTTTTGCTACGAAATGCGCCGATAAATCTAGGATTAAATTTTAAATTTGAAAAATTAGCCAAACGTGAAACTTCGTTGTGCAGTTTTTCTAAGGTTGTGCTTAAAGGGGGTGAAAATATTTTGGAATGTCTCAAAAATTTGCTTGCACACTTGTTCATCAAATGTGCATCCAAATTTATGATCAAAATTAAATTCTAAGAAACTGCTCGAAAGTGAAACTCCTTCGTGCGATTTCGACAGGGTTGGGCTTAAAGGGGGTCAAAATAGCTCAAAACGTCGCAAAAGTTGGTGTGCATGCTTTTCTATCCAATATGCATCCAAACCTATGATCAGGTTTCAATTCTGTGAAGTTGGTCAAAGCTGAGACTGCATCTTGCAGTTTTGTTACGGTTTTGCTTAAAGATGCCGAAAATAGCTCTCAACATCGTGAAAGTTGGCATGCACTCTTATCTTCCAAATGCGCATTTAAATCAATGATTAAATTTTAATTCCAAGAAATTGGTTAAAAGTGAAACTCCGTTGTTCACGTTTTTATGTGTGCCTCTTAAATGGGTATCTAAATCTACTTTTAAACTTGATTTCTAAGAAATTGAAAAAAAATTCAACATTTTAGGTCTTGGTTTGACCAAGCTTGAAAACCAAGGTCCAAAATATCTCGAAATCCCTTGAAAGTGAGTATGCATGGTTATCTCTCAAATGGGCACCCAAATTCTCTTTCAAATTTCACTTACAAGAAAGTCGAAAAAGTAGCATCTCTTAGACCTTTGCTTGACCAGCCTTGAATAATGACCAAAATAACTGAGAACATTGTGAAAGTTGGTGTGAACTGTTATATACCAAATTCTAAGTTAAATCTATGATCAAATTTTAATTCTAGGAAGTTAGTCAAAAGTGAGACTTTGTTGTATGGTTTTGCTAAGGTTGGCATTAAGGGGGGTGAAATATTTTGGAACGTCTTAAAATTTTGTGTGCACTATCAAATGGGCATTCAAATCTATGATCAAATTTCAACTATACAAAACTGCTCAAAAGTGAAACTTCGTCATGCCTTTTAGCTAGGGTTGGGCTTAAAGGTGGTCAAAATAGATTGGAACATTGTGAAAGTTCCCGTGCATGCTTGTTTATCTAATGGACATCCAAATCTATGATCAAGTTTCAATTCTTAGAAGTTGGTCAAAAGCAAAACTCCATCGTGCGGTTTTGTTAGTGTTTGGCTTAAAGGAGACGAAAATAGCTCTGAACATCATGAAAGTTGGCGTGCACTCTTATCTTCCAAATACACATCTAAATCTATAATCAAATTTTAATATCAAGAAATTTGTCAATAGTGAAACTCCGTCATGCGGTTTCGCTAAGGTTGGGCTTACAAGGGGTGAAAATAGTTCAAAATGTTGTTAAAGTTGGAGTGCACGGTTACCTATCAAACGTGCATCGAAATCTATGCTCAAATTTCAATTATGAGAAATTAGTCAGAAGTGAAACTTCGTCGTTCATTTTCGCTAGAGTTGGCCTCGAAGGGGTCCAAATAGCTCGGACCATTGCAAAAGTTGGCATGCATGTTTTTATATCAAACGGTCATCCAAATCTATGATCAAATTTCAACTCTGAGAGTTTGGTCAAAAGTGAAACTTCGTCGTTCGATTTCGCAAAGGTTTGGCTTTAAGGAGCGGAAAATAGCTTTGATAAACTGGAAACAAATGCAACCTTTTACGGCTTGGTTTCACCAAGTCTGCTTAGGGTTCAAAATAGCTCGAAATCCCTTGAAAGTTTGTATGCATGGTTATCTCTCAAACGGGTACCTCAATTCTCTTTCAAATTTCACTTACAAGAAAGCCGAAAAAATAACATCTCTTAGTCTTTTACTTGACCAACTTTGAATAATGACCAATATAGCTCCAAACACCATGAAAGTTAGCATGCACTCTTATCTACCAAATGCGCCAATAAATCTACGATTAAATTTTATTTTTGAGAAATTACTTAAACGTGAAACTCTGTTGCGCGGTTTTGCTAAGGTTTCGCTTGAAGGGGGTGAAAATATTTTGGAATGTCTCAAAAGTTTGCATGCATACTTGTTCATCAAATTGGCATCCAAATTTATGATCAAATTTAAATTGTAAGAAACTGTTCGAAAAGGAAACTCCGTCGTGCGGTTTCGACAGGGTTGGGCTTAAAGGGGGTCAAAATAGCTCATAACGTCGTGAAAGTTGGCGTGCATGCTTGTCTATCCAATATGCATCCAAACATATGATCAAGTTTCAATTATGATAATTTGGTCAAATGGTCATCCAAATCTATGATCAAATTTCAACTCCGAGAGTTTGGTCACAAATGAAACTTCGTCGTTTGATTTCGCTAAGGTTTGGCTTAAAGGAGGGGAAAATGGCTTTGAGAAATTGGAAACAAATGCAACCTTTTAGGGCTTGGTTTCACCAAGTTTGATTAAGGTCCAAAATAGCTCGAAATCCCTTGAAATTTTGTATGCATGGTTATCTCTCAAACGGGTACCTCAATTCTCTTTCAAATTTCACTTACAAGAAAACTGAAAAAATAAAATCTCTTAATCTTTTTCTTGACCAACCTTCAATAATGACCAAAATAGCTCTGAACAGCATGAAAGTTACCATGCAATCTTATCTACCAAATGCGCCAATAAATCTATGATTAAATTTTAGTTTTGAGAAATTACTTAAAGGTGTAACTCCGTTGCGCGGTTTTGCTAAGGTTTGGCTTAAAGGGGGTGAAAATATTTTGTAATGTCTCAAAATTTTGCATGCATGCTTGTTCATCAAATGGGCATCCAAATTTATGATCAAATTTAAATTCTAAGAAACTGTTCGAAAAGGAAACTCCATCGTGCGGTTTCGATAGGGTTGGGCTTAAAGGGGGTCAAAATAGCTTGAAACGTCGTGAAAGTTGGCGTGCATGCTTGTCTATCCAATATGCATCCAAACATATGATCAGGTTTCAATTCTGAGAATTTGGTCAAAGCCGAGACTGCATCGTGCAGTTTTGTTAGGGTTTGGCTTAAAGATGCTTAAAATAGCTCTCAACATTGTGAAAGTTGGCATGCACTCTTATTTTCCAAATGCTCTTTTAAATCTATGATTAAATTTTAATTCCAAGAAATTGGTTCAAAGTGAAACTCCCTCTTGCATGTTTTTATGTGTGCCTCTTAAATGGGTATCTAAATCTACTTTTAAATTTGATTTCTAAGAAATTGGAAAAAAGTGTGACCTTTTAGGCCTTGGTTTGACCAAGGTACAAAATAGCTCGGAATCCCCTAAAAGTGTGTATGCATGGTTATCTCTCAAATGGGTACCTAAATTCTTTTTCAAATTTCACTTACAAGAAAGTAAAAAAAATAGCATCTCTTAGACCTTTGCTTGACCAACCTTGAATAATGACTAAAATAACTTCGAACATCGTGAAAGTTGGTGTGCATTGTGATCTACCCAATGCTAAGATGAATCTACGATCAAATTTTAATTCTGAGAAATTAGTCAAAACTGAAACTCTGTTGTATGGTTTTGCTACGAAATGTACCGATAAATCTAGGATTAAATTTTAATTTTGAGAAGTTAGTCAAACGTGAAACTTCGTTGTGCAGTTTTTCTAAGGTTGTGCTTAAAGGGGGTGAAAATATTTTGGAATGTCTCAAAAGTTTGCTTGCACACTTGTTCATCAAATGAGCATCCAAATTTATGATCAAAATTAAACTCTAAGAAACTGCTCAAAAGTGAAACTCCTTCGTGCGGTTTCGACAGGGTTGGGCTTAAAGGGGGTCAAAATAGCTCAAAACGGCGCAAAAGTTGGCATGCATGCTTGTCTATCCAATATGCATCCAAACCTATGATCAGGTTTCAATTCTGAGAATTTGGTCAAAGCTGAGACTGCATCTTGCAGTTTCGTTAGGGTTTTGCTTAAAGATGCCGAAAATAGCTCCCAACATCGTGAAAGTTGGCATGCACTCTTATCTTCCAAATGCGCATTTAAATCAATGATTAAATTCTAATTCCAATAAATTGGTTAAAAGTGAAACTCCGTTGTTCACGTTTTTATGTGTGCCTCTTAAATGGGTATCTAAATCTACTTTTGAATTTGATTTCTAACAAATTGAAAAAAAGTTCAACATTTTAGGCCTTGGTTTGACCAAGCTTGAAAACCAAGGTCCAAAATAGCTCGAAATCCCTTGAAAGTGTGTATGCATGGTTATCTCTCAAATGGGCACCTAAATTCTCTTTCAAATTTGACTTACAAGAAAGTCGAAAAAGTAGCATCTCTTAGACCTTTGCTTGACCAACCTTGAATATAATGACCAAAATAACTGCGAGCATTGTGAAAGTTGGTGTGAACTGTTATCTACCAAATTCTAAGATAAATCTATGATCAAATTTTAATTCTAAGAAGTTAGTCAAAAGTGAAACTCTGTTGTATGGTTTTGCTGAGGTTGGGATTAAGGGGGGTGAAATATTTTGGAAGGTCTCAAAATTTCGTGTGCACGCTTGTCTATCAAATGGGCATTCAAATCTATGATCAAATTTCAACTATACAAAACTGCTCAAAAGTGAAACTTCGTCATGCCTTTTAGCTAGGGTTGGGCTTAAAGGTGGTCGAAATAGATTGGAACATTGTGAAAGTTGGCGTGCATGCTTGTTTATCTAATGGACATCCAAATCTATGATCAAGTTTCAATTCTTAGAAGTTGGTCAAAAGCAAAACTCCATCGTGCGGTTTTGTTAGGGCTTGGCTTAAAGGAGACGAAAATAACTCTGAACATCATGAAAGTTGGCGTGCACTCCTATCTTCCAAATGCACATCTAAATCTATAATCAAATTTTAATATCAATAATTTTTTCAAGAGTGAAACTCTGTCATGTGGTTTCGCTAAGGTTGGGGTTACAACAGGTGAAAATACCTCAAAACGTTGTGAAATTTGGAGTGCACAGTTACCTATCAAACGGGCATCCAAATCTATGATCAAATTTCAATTCTGAGAAATTAGTCAGAAGTGAAACTTCGTCGTTCATTTTCGCTAGAGTTGGGCTCGAAGGGGTCCAAATAGCTCGGACCATTCCAAAAGTTGGCGTGCATGTTTTTATATCAAACGGTCATCCAAATATATGATCAAATTTCAACTCCGAGAGTTTGGTCAAAAGTGAAACTTCGTCGTTCGATTTCGCTAAGGTTTGGCTTAAAGGAGAGGAAAATGGCTTTGAGAAATTGGAATAAAATGCAACCTTTTAGAGCTTGGTTTCACCAAGTTTGCTTAAGGTCCAAAATAGCTCGAAATCCCTTGAAAGTTTGTATGCATGGTTATCTCTCAAACGGGTACCTCAATTCTCTTTCAAATTTCTGTTACAAGAAAGCTGAAAAAATAACATCTCTTAGTCTTTTACGTGACCAACCTTGAATAATGACCAAAATAGCTCTGACACAATGAAAGTTAGCATGCACTCTTATCTACCAAATGCGCCAATAAATCTACGATTAAATTTTAGTTTTGAGAAATTACTTAAACATGAAAATTCGTTGCACGATTTTGCTAAGGTTTGGCTTAAAGGGGGTGAAAATATTTTGGAATGTCTCAAAAGATTGCATGCATGCTTTTTCATCAAATGGGAATCCAAATTTATGATCAAATTTAAATTCTAAGAAACTGTTCGAAAAGGAAACTTCGTCGTGCGGTTTCGACAGGGTTGGGCTTAAAGGGGGTCAAAATAGCTCGAAACATCGTGAAAGTTGGCGTGCATGCTTGTCTATCCAATATGCATCCAAACATATGATCAAGTTTCAATTTTGAGAATTTGCACAAAGCTAAGATTGCATCGTGCAGTTTTGTTAGGGTTTGGCTTAAAGATGCCTAAAATAGCTCTCAACATCGTGAAAGTTGGCATGCACTCTTATTTTCCAAATGCACTTTTAAATCTATGATTAAATTTTAATTCCAAGAAATTGTTTCAAAGTGAAACTCCGTCTTGCACGTTTTTATGTGTGCCTATTGAATGCGTATCTAAATCTACTTTTAAATTTGATTTCTGAGAAATTGGAAAAGAGTGTGACCTTTTAGGCCTTGGTTTGGCCAAGGTCCAAAATAGCTCGAAATCCCCTAAAAGTGTGTATGCATGGTTATCTCTCAAATGGGTACCTAAATTATCTTTCAAATTTCACTTACAAGAAAGTCAAAAAAATAGTATCTCTTAGACCTTTGCTTGACCAACCTTGAATAATGACCAAAATAACTTCGAACATCGTGAAAGTTGGTGTGCATTGTTATCTACTAAATGCTAAGATGAATCTACGATCAAATTTTAATTCTGAGAAATTAGTCAAAACAGAAACTCTGTTGTATGGTTTTGCTACGAAATGCGCCGATAAATCTAGGATTAAATTTTAATTTTGAGAAATTAGTCAATCGTGAAACTTCGTTGTGCCGTTTTTCTAAGGTTGTGCTTAAAGGGGGTGAAAATATTTTGGAATGTCTCAAAATTTTGCTTGAACACTTGTTCATCAAATGAGCATCCAAATTTATGATCAAAATTAAATTCTAAGAAACTGCTCGAAAGTGAAACTCCTTCGTGCGGTTTCGACAGGGTTGGGATTAAAGGGGGTCAAAATAGCTCGAAACGTCGCAAAAGTTGGCATGCATACTTGTGTATCCAATATGCATCCAAACCTATGATCAGGTTTCAATTCTGAGAATTTGGTCAAAGCTGAGACTGCATCTTGCAGTTTTGTTAGGGTTTTGCTTAAAGATGCTGAAAATAGCTCTCAACATCATGAAAGTTGGCATGCACTCATATCTTCCAAATGCGCATTTAAATCAATGATTAAATTTTAATTTCAATAAATTGGTTAAAAGTGAAACTCCGTTGTTCACGTTTTTATGTGTGCCTCTTAAATGGGTATCTAAATCTACTTTTAAATTTGATTGCTAAGAAATTGAAAAAAAGTTCAACATTTTAGGCCTTGGTTTGACCATGTTTGACCAAGGTCCAAAATAGCTCTAAATCCCTTGAAAGTGTGTATGCATGGCTATCTCTCAAATGGGCACCCAAATTCTCTTCCAAATTTCACTTACAAGAAAGTAAAAAAGTGGCATCTCTTAGACCTTTGCTTGGCCAACCTTGAATATAATGACCAAAATAATTGCAAACGTTGTGAAAGTTGGTGTGAACTGTTATCTACAAATTCTAAGATAAATCTATGATCAAATTTTAATTCTAAGAAGTTAGTCAAAAGTGAAACTATGTTGTATGGTTTTGCTGAGGTTGGGATTAAGGGGGGTGAAATATTTTGGAACGTCTCAAAATTTCATGTGCACGCTTGTCTATCAAATGGGCATTCAAATCTATGATCAAATTTCAACTATACAAAACTGCTCAAAAGTGAAACTTCGTCATGCCTTTTAGCTAGGGTTGGGCTTAAAGGTGGTCAAAATAGATTGGAACATTGTGAAAGTTGGCGTGCATGCTTGTTTATCTAATGGACATCCAAATCTATGACCAAGTTTCTATTCTTAGAAGTTGGTCAAAAGCAAAACTCCATCATGCGGTTTTGTTAGGGTTTGGCTTAAAGGAGACGAAAATAACTCTGAACATGATGAAAGTTGGCGTGCACTCTTATCTTTCAAATGCACATCTAAATCTATAATCAAATTTTAATATCAAGAAAATTTTCAAGAGTGAAACTCCGTCATGCGGTTTTGCTAAGGTTGGGGTTACAAGGGGTGAAAATAGCTCAAAACGTTGTGAAAGTTGGAGTGCACAGTTACCTATCAAACGGGCATCCAAATCTATGATCAAATTTCAATTCTGAGAAATTAGTCAGAAGTGAAACTTCGTCGTTCATTTTTGCTAGAGTTGGGCTCGAAAGGGTCCAAATAGCTCGAACCATTGCAAAAGTTTGCGTGCACGTTTTTATATCAAACGGTCATCCAAATCTATGGTCAAATTTCAACTCCGAGAGTTTGGTCAAAAGTGAAACTTCGTCGTTCGATTTCCCTAAGGTTTGGCTTAAAGAAGGGGAAAATGGCTTTGAGAAATTGGAAACAAATGCAACCTTTTAGGGCTTGGTTTCACCAAGTTTGCCTAAGGTCCAAAATAGCTCGAAATCTTTTGAAAGTTTGTATGCATGGTTATCTCTCAAACGGGTACCTCAATTCTCTTTCAAATTTCACTTACAAGAAAGCTGAAAAAATAACATCTCTTAGTCTTTTTTTTGACCAACCTTGAATAATGACCAAAATAGTTCCGAACACCATGAAAGTTAGCATGCACTCTTATCTACCAAATGCGCCAATAAATCTACGATTAAATTTTAGTTTTGAGAAATTACTTAAACGTGAAACTTCGTTGCGTGGTTTTGCTAAGGTTTGGCTTAAAGGGGGTGAAAATATTCTGGAATGTCTCAATAGTTTGCGTGCATGCTTGTTCATCAAATGGGCATCCACATTTATAATCAAATTTAAATTCTAAGAAACTGTTTGAAAAGGAAACTCTGTCGTGCGGTTTCGACAGGGTTGAGCTTAAAGGGGGTCAAAATAGCTCGAAACGTCGTGAAAGTTGGCGTGCATGGTTGTCTATCCAGTATGCATCCAAACATATGATCAGGTTTCAATTCTGAGAATTTGGTCAAAGATGAGACTGCATCGTGCAGTTTTGTTATGGTTTGGCTTAAAGATGACTAAAATAGCTCTCAACATCGTGAAAGTTGGCATGCACTCTTATTTTCCAAATGCGCTTTTAAATCTATGATTAAATTTTAATTCCAAGAAATTGGTTCAAAGTGAAACTCCGTCTTGCACGTTTTTATGTGTGCCTCTTAAATGGGTATCTAAATCTACTTTTAAATTTGATTTCCAAGAAATTGGAAAAAAGTGTGACCTTTTAGGCCTTGGTTTGACCAATGTCCAAAATAGCTCCAAATCCCCTAAAAGTGTGTATGCATGGTTATCTCTCAAATGGGTACCTAAATTCTCTTTCAAATTTCACTTACAAGAAAGTAAAAAAAATAGCATCTCTTAGACCTTTGCTTGACCAACCTTTAATAATGACCAAAATAACTTCGAACATCGTGAAAGTTGGTGTGCATAGTTATCTACCCAATGCTAAGATGAATCTACGATCAAATTTTAATTCTGAGAAATTAGTCAAAACTGAAACTCTGTTGTATGGTTTTGCTACGAAATGCGCCGATAAATCTAGGATTAAATTTTAATTTTGAGAAATTAGTCAAACATGAAACTTCCTTGTGCAGTTTTTCTAAGGTTGTGCTTAAAGGGGGTGAAAATATTTTGGAATGTCTCAAAAGTTTGCTTGCACACTTGTTCATCAAATGAGCATCCAAATTTATGATCAAAATTAAATTCTAAGAAACTGCTCGAAAGTGAAACTCCTTCGTGCGGTTTCGACAGGGTTATGCTTAAAGGGGGTCAAAATAGCTCGAAACGACGCAAAAGTTGGCGTGCATGCTTGTCTATCCAATATGCATCCAAACCTATGATCAGGTTTCAATTCTGAGAATTTGGTCAAAGCTGAGACTGCATCTTGCAGTTTTGTTAGGGTTTTGCTTAAAGATGCTGAAAATGGCTCTCAACATCGTGAAAGTTGGCATGCACTCTTATCTTCCAAATGCGCATTTAAATCAATGATTAAATTTTAATTCCAATAAATTGGTTCAAAGTGAAAATCCATTGTTCACGTTTTTATGTGTGCCTCTTAAATGGGTATCTAAATCTACTTTTAAATTTGATTTCTAAGAAATTGAAAAAAAGTTCAACATTTTATGCCTTGGTTTGAACAAGTTTGACCAAGATCCAAAATAGCTCGAAATCCCTTGAAAGTGTGTATGCATGGTTATCTCTCAAATGGGCACCCAAATTCTCTTTCAAATTTCACTTACAAGAAAGTCGAAAAAGTAGCATCTCTTAGACCTTTGCTTGACCAACCTTGAATATAATGACCAAAATAACAACGAAAATTGTGAAAGTTGGTGTGAATTGTTATCTACCAAATTCTAAGATAAATCTATGATCAAATTTTAATTCTAAGTTAGTCAAAAGTGAAACTCTGTTGTATGGTTTTGCTGAGGTTGGGATTAAGGGGGGTGAAATAGTTTGGAACGTCTCAAAATTTCGTGTGCACGCTTGTCTATCAAATGGGCATTCAAATCTATGATCAAATTTCAACTATACGAAACTGCTCAAAAGTGAAACTTCGTCATGCCTTTTAGCTAGGGTTGGGCTTAAAGGTGGTCAAAATAGATTGGAACATTGTGAAAGTTGGTGTGCATTCTTGTTTATCTAATGGACATCCAAATCTATGATCTAGTTTCAATTCTTAGAAGTTGGTCAAAAGCAAAACTCCATCGTGCGGTTTTGTTAGGGTTTGGCTTAAAGGAGACGGAAATAACTCTAAACATCATGAAAGTTGGCGTGCACTCTTATATTCCAAATGCACATCTAAATCTATAATCAAATTTGAATATCAAGAAATTTGTCAAGAGTGAAACTCCGTCATGCGGTTTCGCTAAGGTTGGGGTTACAAGTGGTGAAAATAGATCAAAACGTTGTGAAAGTTGGAGTGCACACTTACCTATGAAACGGGCATCCAAATCTATGATCAAATTTCAATTCTGAGAAATTAGTCAGAAGTGAAACTTCGTCATTCATTTTCGCTAGAGTTGGGCTCGAAGGGGTCCAAATAGCTCGGACCATTGCAAAAGTTGGCGTGCACGTTTTTATATCAAACGGTCATCCAAATCTATGATCAAATTTCAACTCTGAGAGTTTGGTCAAAAGTGAAACTTCGTCATTCGATTTCGCTAAGGTTTGGTTTAAAGGAGGCGAAAATGGCTTTCAGAAATTGGAAACAAATCCAACCTTTTAGGGGTTGTTCAACAAATGGGCATCCAAATTTATGATCAAATTTAAATTCTAAAAAACTGTTCGAAAAGGAAACTTTGTCGTGCGGTTTCGACAGGGTTGGGCTTAAAGGGGGTCAAAATAGCTCGAAACGTCGTGAAAGTTGGCGTGCATGCTTCTCTATCCAATATGCATCCAAACATATGATCAAGTTTCAATTCTCAGAATTTGGTCAAAGCTAAGACTGCATCGTGCAGTTTTGTTAGGGTTTGGCTTAAAGATTCCTAAAATAGCTCTCAACATCGTGAAAGTTGGCATGCACTCTTATTTTCCAAATGCACTTTTAAATCTATGATTAAATTTTAATTCCAAGAAATTGGTTCAAAGTGAAACTCCGTCTTGAACGTTTTTATGTGTGCCTCTTAAATGGGTATCTAAATCTACTTCTAAATTTGATTTCTAAGAAATTGGAAAAAAGTGTGACCTTTTAGGCCTTGGTTTGACCAAGGTCCAAAATAGCTTGAAATCCCCTAAAAGTGTGTATGCATGGTTATCTCTCAAATGGGTACCTAAATTCTCTTTCAAATTTCACGTACAAGAAAGTCAAAAAAATAGCATCTCTTAGACCTTTGCTTGACCAACCTTGAATAATGACCAAAATAACTTCGAACATCGTGAAAGTTGGTGTGAACTATTATCTACCAAATTCTAAGATAAATCTATGATCAAATTTTAATTCTAAGAAGTTAGTAAAAAATGAAACTCTGTTGTATGGTTTTGCTGAGGTTGGGATTAAGGGGGTCGAAATATTTTGGAACGTCTAAAAATTTCTTGTGCACGCTTGTCTATCAAATGGGCATTCAAATCTATGATCAAATTTCAACTATACGAAACTGCTCAAAAGTGAAACTTCCTCATGCCTTTTAGCTAGGGTTGGGCTTAAAGTTGTTCAAAATAGATTGGAACATTGTGAAAGTTGGCGTGCATGCTTGTTTATCTAATGGACATCCAAATCTATGATCAAGTTTCAATTCTTAGAAGTTGGTCAAAACCAAAACTCCATCGTGCGGTTTTGTTAGGGTTTGGCTTAAAGGAGATGAAATTAACTCTGAACATCAAGAAAGTTGGCGTGCACTCTTATCTTCCAAATGCACATCTAAATCTATAATCAAATTTTAATATCAAGAAATTTGTCAAGAGTGAATCTCCATCATGCGGTTTCACTAAGGTTGGGGTTACAAGGGGTGAAAATAGCTCAAAACGTTGTGAAAGTTGGAGTGCACAGTTACCTATCAAACGGGCATCCAAATCTATGATCAAATTTCAATTTTGAGAAATTAGTCAGAAGTCAAGCTTCATCGTTCATTTTCGCTAGAGTTGGGCTCGAAGGGGTCCAAATAGCTCGGACCATTGCAAAAGTTGGCGTGCACATTTTGCTTGCACACTTGTTCATCAAATGAGCATCCAAATTTATGATCAAAATTAAATTCAAAGAAACTGCTCGAAAGTGAAACTCCTTCGTGCGGTTTCGACAGGGTTGGGTTTAAAGGGGGTCAAAATAGCTCGAAACGTTGCAAAAGTTGGCGTGCATGCTTGTCTATCCAATATGCATCCAAACCTATGATCAGGTTTCAATTCTGAGAATTTGGTCAAAGCTGAGACTGCATCTTGCAGTTTTGTTAGGGTTTTGCTTAAAGATGCTGAAAATAGCTCTCAACATCATGAAAGTTGGCATGCACTCTTATCTTCCAAATGCGCATTTAAATCAATGAATAAATTTTAATTCCAATAAATTGGTTCAAAGTGAAACACCGTTGTTCACGTTTTTATGTGTGCCTCTTAAATGGGTCTCTAAATCTACTTTTAAATTTGATTTCTAAGAAATTGAAAAAAAGTTCAACATTTTAGGCCTTGGTTTGACAAAGTTTGACCAAGGTCCAAAATAGATCGAAATCCCTTGAAAGTGTGTATGCATGGTTATCTCTCAAATGGGCACCCAAATTCTCTTTCAAATTTCCCTTACAAGAAAGTCAAAAAAGTAGCATCTCTTAGACCTTTGCTTGACCAACCTTGAATATAATGACCAAAATAACTGCAAACATTGTGAAAGTTGGTGTGAACTGTTATCTACCAAATTCTAAGATAAATCTATGATCAAATTTTAATTCTAGGAACTTAGTCAAAAGTGAAATTCTGTTGTATGGTTTTGCTGAGCTTGGGATTAAGGGGGGTGAAATATTTTGGAACGTCTCAAAATTTCGTGTGCACGCTTGTCTATCAAATGGGAATTCAAATCTATGATCAAATTTCAACTAAAAGAAACTGCTCAAAAGTGACACTTCGTCATGCCTTTTAGCTAGGGTTGGTCTTAAAGGTGGTCAAAATAGATTGGAACATTGTGAAAGTTAGCGTACATGCTTGTTTATCTAATGGACATCCAAATCTATGATCAAGTTTCAATTCTTAGAAGTTGGTCAAAAGCAAAACTCCATCGTGCGATTTTGTTAGGGTTTGGCTTAAAGGAGACGCAAATAAATCTGAACATCATGAAAGTTTGCGTGCACTCTTATCGTCCAAATGCACATCTAAATCTATAATCAAATTTTAATATCAAGAAATTGGTCAAGAGTGGAACTCCGTCATGCGGTTTCACTAAGGTTGGGGTTACAAGTGGTGAAAATAGCTCAAAACGTTGTGAACGTTGGAGTGCACAGTTACCTATCAAACGGGCATCCAAATCTATGATCAAATTTCAATTCTGAGAAATTAGTCAGAAGTGAAACTTCGTCGTTCATTTTCGCTAGAGTTGGGCTCGAAAGGGTCCAAATAGCTCGAAGCATTGCAAACATTGGCGTGCACATTCTTATATCAAACGGTCATCCAAATCTATGATCAAATTTCAACTCCGAGAGTTTGGTCAAAAGTGAAACTTCGTTGTTCGATTTCGCTAAGGATTGGCTTAAAGGAGTGGGAAATGGCTTTGAGAAATTGGAAACAAATGCAACCTTTTAGGTCTTGGTTTCACCAAGTTTTCTTAAGGACGAAAATAGCTCGAAATCCCTTGAAAGTTTGTATGCATGGTTATCTCTCAAATGGGCACCTCAATTCTCTTTCAAATTTCACTTAAAAGAAAGCTGAAAAAATAACATCTCTTAGTCTTTTACTTGAACAACCTTGAATAATGACCAAAATAGCTCCGAACACCATGAAAGTTAGCATGCACTCTTATCTACCAAATGCACAAATAAATCTACGATTAAATTTTAGTTTTGAAAAATTACTTAAACGTGAAACTCCGTTGCGCGGTTTTGCTAAGATTTGGCTTAAAGGAGGTGAAAATATTTTGGAATGTCTCCAAAGTTCGCATGCATGCTTCTTCATCAAATGGGCATCCAAATTTATGATCAAATTTAAATTCTAAGAAACTGTTCAAAAAGGAAACTCCGTCGTGCGGTTTCGACAGGGTTGGGCTTAAACGGGGTCAAAATAGCTCGAAACGTTGTGAAAGTTGGTGTGCATGCTTGTCCATTCAATATGCATCCAAACATATGATCAGGTTTCTATTCTGAGAATTTGGTCAAAGCTGAGACTGCATCGTGCAGTTTTGTTAGGGTTTGGCTTAAAGATGCCTAAAATAGCTCTCAACATCGTGAAAGTTGGCATGCACTCTTATTTTCCAAATGCGCTTTTAAATCTATGATTAAATTTTAATTCCAAGAAATTGGCTCAAAGTGAAACTCCGTCTTGCACGTTTTTATGTGTGCCTCTTAAATGGGTATCTAAATGTACTTTTAAATTTGATTTCTAAGAAATTGGAAAAAAGTGTGACCTTTTAGGCCTTGGTTTGACCAAGGTCCAATATAGCTCGAAATCCCCTAAAAGTGTGTATGCATGGTTATCTCTCAAATGGGTACCTAAATTATCTTTCAAATTTCACTTGCAAGAAAGTAAAAAAAATAGCCTCTCTTAGACCTTTGCTTGACCAACCTTGAATAATCACTAAAATAACTTCGAACATCGTGAAAGTTGGTGTGCATTGTTATCTACCAAATGCTAAGATAAATCTACGATCAAATTTTAATTCTGAGAAATTAGTCAAAACTGAAACTCTGTTGTATGGTTTTGCTACGAAATGCGCCGATAAATCTAGAATTAAATTTTAATTTTGAGAAATTAGTCAAACGTGAAACTTCGTTGTGCAGTTTTTCTAAGGTTGTGCTTAAAGGGGGTGAAAATATTTTGGAATGTCTCAAAAGTTTGCTTGCACACTTGTTCATCAAATGAGCATCAAAATTTATGATCAAAATTAAATTCTAAGAAACTGCTCGAAAGTGAAACTCCTTCGTGCGGTTTCGAACGGGTTGGGCTTAAAGGGGGTCAAAATAGCTCGAAACGTCGCAAAATTTTGTGTGCATGCTTTTCTATCCAATATGCATCCAAACCTATGATCATGTTTCAATTCTGAGAATTTGGTCAAGGCTGAGACTGCATCTTGCAGTTTTGTTAGGGTTTTGCTTAAAGATGCCGAAAATAGCTCTCAACATCATGAAAGTTGGCATGCACTCTTATCTTCCAAATGCGCATTTCAATCAATGATTAAATTTTAATTCCAATAAATTGGTTAAAAGTGAAACTCCGTTGTTCACGTTTTTATGTGTGCCTCTTAAATGGGTATCTAAATCTACTTTTAAATTTGATTTCTAAGAAATTGAAAAAATGGTCAACATTTTAGGCCTTGGTTTGACCAAGGTCCAAAATAGCTCGAAATCCCTTGAAAGTGTGTATGCATGGTTATCTCTCAAATGGGCACCCAAATTCTCTTTCAAATTTCACATACAAGAAAGTCGAAAAAGTAGCATCTCTTAGACCTTTGCTTGACCAACCTTGAATATAATGACCAAAATAACTGCGAACATTGTGAAAGTTGGTGTGAACTGTTATCTACCAAATTCTAAGATAAATCTATGATCAAATTTTAATTCTAGGAAATTTGTCAAGAGTGAAGCCCGTCATGCGGTTTCGCTAAGGTTGGGGTTACAAGGGGTGAAAATAGGTCAAAACATTGTGAAAGTTGGAGTGCACAGTTACCTATTAAACGGGCATCCAAATCTATGATCAAATTTTAATTTTGAGAAATTAGTCAGAAGTGAAACTTCGTCGTTCATTTTCACTAGAGTTGGGCTCGAAGGGGTCCAAATAGCTTGGACCATTGAAAAAGTTGGCGTGCACGTTTTTGTATCAAACGATCATACAAATCAATGATCAAATTTCAACTCCGAGAGTTTGGTCAAAAGTGAAACTTTGTCATTCGATTTCGCTAAGGTTTGGCTTAAAGGAGGGGAAAATGGCTTTGAGAAATTGGAAACAAAAGCAACCTTTTAGGGGTTGGTTTCACCAAGTTTGCTTAAGGTCCAAAATAGCTCAAAATCCCTTGAAAGTTTTTATGCATGGTTATCTCTCAAATGGGTACCTCAATTCTCTTTCAAATTTCACTTACAAGAAAGCTGAAAAAATAACATCTCTTAGTATTTTACTTGACCAACCTTGAATAATGACAAAAGTAGCTCTGAACACCATGAAATTTAGCATGCACTCTTATCTACCAAATGCGCCAATAAATCTACGATTAAATTTTAGTTTTGAGAAATTACTTAAACGTGAAACGCCATTGCGCGGTTTTGCCAAGGTTTGGCTTAAAGGGGGTGAAAATATTTTGAAATGTCTCAAAAGTTTGCATGCTTGTTCATCAAATGGGCATCCAAATTTATGATCAAATTTAAATTCTAAGAAACTATTCGAAAAGGAAACTTCGTCATGCGGTTTCGACAGGGTTGGGCTTAAAGTGGGTCAAAATAGCTCGACAAATCATGAAAGTTGGCATGCATGCTTGTCTATCCAATATGCATCCAAACATATGATCAAGTTTCGATTCTGAGAATTTGGTCAAAGCTGAGACTGCATCGTGCAGTTTTGTTAGGGTTTGGCTTAGATATGCCTAAATAGCTCTCGACATCGTGAAAGTTGGCATGCGCTCTTATTTTCCAAATGAGATTTTAAATCTAAAATTAAATTTTAATTCCACGAAATTGGTTCAAAGTGAAACTCCGTCTTGCACGTTTTTATGTGTGCCTCTTAAATGGGTATCTAAATCTACTTTTAAATTTGATTTCTAAGAAATTGGAAAAAAGTGTGACCTTTTAGGCCTTGGTTTGACCAAGGTCCAAAATAGCTCGAAATCCCCTAAAAGTGTGTATGCATGGTTATCTCTCAAATGGGTACCTAAATTCTCTTTCAAATTTCACTTACAAGAAAGCAAAAAAAATAGCATCTCTTAGACCTTTGCTTGACCAACCTTGAATAATGACCAAAATAACTTCCAACATTGTGAATGTTGGTGTGCATTGTTATCTACCCATTGCTAAGATAAATCTATGATCAAATTTTAATTCTGAGAAATTAGTCTAAACTGAAACTCTGTTGTATGGTTTTGCTACGAAATGCGCCGATAAATCTAGGATTAAATTTTAATTTTGAGAAATTAGTCAAACGTGAAACTTCGTTGTGGAGTTTTTCTAAGGTTGTGCTTAAAGGGGGTGAAAACATTTTGGAATGTCTCAAAAGTTTGCTTGCACACTTGTTCATTAAATGAGCATCCAAATTTATGATCGAAATTAAATTCTGAGAAACTGCTCGAACGTGAAACTCCTTCGTGCGGTTTCAACATGGTTAGGCTTAAAGGGGGTCAAAATAGCTCGAAACGTCGCAAAAGTTGGCGTGCATGCGTGTTTATCCAATATGCATCCAAACCTATGATCAGGTTTCAATTTTGAGAATTTGGTCAAAGCTGAGACTGCATCTTGTAGTTTTGTTAGGGTTTTGCTTAAAGATGCCGAAAATAGCTCTCAACATCGCGAAAGTTGGCATGCACTCATATATTCCAAATGCGCATTTAAATCAATGATTAAATTTTAATTTCAATAAATTGGTTAAAAGTGAAACTCCGTTGTTCACGTTTTCATGTGTGCCTCTTAAATGGGTATCTAAATCTACTTTTAAATTTGATTTCTAAGAAATTGAAAAAAAATTCAACATTTTAGGCCTTGGTTTGACCAAGTTTGACCAATGTCCAAAATAGCTCGAAATCCCTTGAAAGTGTGTATGCATGGTTATCTCTCAAATGGGCACCCAAATGCTCTTTCAAATTTCACTTACAAGAAAGTCGAAAAAGTAGCATCTCTTAGACCTTTGCTTGACCAACCTTGAATATAATGACCAAAATAACTGCAAACATTGTGAAAGTTGGTGTGAACTGTTATCTACCAAATTCTAAGATAAATCTATGATCAAATTTTAATTCTAAGAAGTTAGTCAAAAGTGAAACTCTGTTGTATGGTTTTGCTGAGGTTGGGATTAAGGGGGGTGAAATATTTTGGAACGTCTCAAAATTTCATGTGCACGCTTGTCTATCAAATGGGCATTCAAATCTATGATCAAATTTCAACTATACGAAACTGCTCAAAAGTTAAACTTCGTCAGGCCTTTTAGCTAGGGTTGGGCTTAAAGGTGGTCAAAATAGATTGGAACATTGTGAAAGTTGGCGTGCAGGCTATTTTATCTAATGGACATCCAAATCTATGATCAAGTTTCAATTCTTAGAAGTTGGTCAAAAGCAAAACTCCATCGTGCGGTTTTGTTAGGGTTTGGCTAAAAGGAGACGAAAATAACTCTGAACATCATGAAAGTTGGCGTGCACTCTTATCTTCCAAATGCACATCTAAATCTATAATCAAATTTTAATATCAAGAAATTTGTCAAGAGTGAAACTCCGTCATGCGGTTTCGCTGAGGTTGGGGTTACAAGCGGTGAAAATAGGTCAAAACGTTGTGAAAGTTGGAGTGCACAGTTAAATATTAAACGGGCATCCAAATCTATGATCAAATTTTAATTTTGAGAAATGAGTCAGAAGTGAAACTTCGTCATTCATTTTCGCTAGAGTTGGGCTCGAAGGGGTCCAAATAGCTCGGACCATTGATAAAGTTGGCGTGCACGTTTTGATATCAAACGGTCATCCAAATCTATGATCAAATTTCAACTCCGAGAGTTTGGTCAAAAGTGAAACTTCGTCGTTCAATTTCGCTAAGGTTTGGCTTAAAGGAGGGGAAAATGGCTTTGAGAAATTGGAAACAAATGCAACCTTTTAGGGCTTGGTTTCACCAAGTTTGCTTAAGGTCCAAAATAGCTCGAAATCCCTTGAAAGTTTGTATGCGTGGTTATCTCTCAAAAGGGTAACTCAATTCTCTTTCAAATTTCACTTACAAGAAAGCTGAAAAAATAACATCTCTTAGTCTTTTACTTGACCAACCTTGAATAATGACCAAAATAGCTCCGAACACCATGAAAGTTAGCATGCACTATTATCTACCAAATGTGCCAATAAATCTACGATTAACTTTTAGTTTTGAGAAATTACTTAAACGTGAAACTCCATTGCGCGGTTTTGCTAAGGTTTGGCTTAAAGGGGGTGAATTTTTTTTGGAATTTCTCAAAAGCTTGCATCCATGCTTGTTCATCAAATGGGCATCCAAATTTATGATCAAATTTAAATTCTAAGAAACTGTTCGAAAAGGAAACTCCGTCGTGCGGTTTCGACAGGGTTGAGCTTAAAGGGGGTCAAAATAGCTCGAAACGTCGTGAAAGTTGACGTGCATGCTTGTCTATCCAATATGCATCCAAACATATGATCAGGTTTTGATTCTGAGAATTTGGTCAAAGCTGAGACTGCATCATGCAGTTTTGTTAGGGTTTGGCTTAAAGATACCTAAAATAGCTCTCAACATCGTGAAAGTTGGCATGCACTTTTATTTTCCAAATGCGACTTTAAATCTACGATTAAATTTTAATTCCAAGAAATTGGTTCAAAGTGAAACTCCATCTTGCACGTTTTTATGTGTGCCTCTTAAATGGGTATCTAAATCTACTTTTAAATTTGATTTCTAAGAAATTGGAAAAAAGTGTGACCTTTTAGGCCTTGGTTTGACCAAGGTCCAAAATAGCTCGAAATCCCCTAAAAGTGTGTTTGCATGGTTATCTCTCAAATGGGTACCTAAATTCTCTTTCAAATTTCACTTACAACAAATTCAGAAAAATAGCATCTCTTAGACCTTTGCTTGACCAACCTTGAATAATGACCAAAATAACTTCGAACATCGTGAATGTTGGTGTGCAATGTTATCTACCCAATGCTAATATAAATATATGATCAAATTTTAATTCTGAGAAATTAGTCAAAACTGAAACTCTGTTGTATGGTTTTGCTACGAAATGCGTCGATAAATCTAGGATTAAATTTTAATTTTCAGAAATTAGTCAAATGTGAAACTTCGTCGTGCAGTTTTTCTAAGCTTGTGCTTAAAGGGGGTGAAATTATTTTGGAATGTCTCAAAAGTTTTCTTGCACACTTGTTCATCAAATGAGCATCCAAATTTATGATCAAAATTAAATTCTAAGAAACTGCTCGAAAGTGAAACTCCTTCGTGCGGTTTCGATAGGGTTTGGCTTAAAGGGGGTCAAAATAGCCCGAAACGTCGCAAACATTGGCGTGCATGCTTGTCTATCCAATATGCATCCAAACCTATGATTAGGTTTCAATTCTGAGAATTTGGTCAAAGCTGAGACTGCATCTTGCAGTTTTGTTAGGGTTTTGCTTAAAGATGTCGAAAATAGCTCTTAACATCGTGAAAGTTGGCATGCACTCTTATCTTCCAAATGCTCATTTAAATCAATGATTTTAAATTTTAATTCCAATAAATTGGTTAAAAGTGAAACTCCGTTGTTCATGATTTTATGTGTGCCTCTTAAATGGGTATCTAAATCTACTTTTAAATTTGATTTCTAAGAAATTGAAAAAAAGTTCAACATTTTAGGCCTTGGTTTGACCAAGTTTGACCAAGGTCCAAAATAGCTCGAAATCCCTTGAAGTTGTGTGTGCATGGTTATCTCTCGAATGGGCACCCAAATTCTATTTCAAATTTCACTTACAAGAAAGTCGAAAAAGTAGCATCTCTTAGACCTTTGCTTGACCAACCTTGAGTAATGACCAAAATAACTGCGAACATTGTGAAAGTTGGTGTGAACTGTTATCTACCAAATTCTAAGCTAAATCTATGATCAAATTTTAATTCTAAGAAGTTAGTCAAAAGTGAAACATTGTTGTATGGTTTTGCTGAGGTTGGGATTAAGGGGGGTGAAATATTTTGGAACGTCTCAAAATTTCGTGTGCACGCTTGTCTATCAAATGGGCATTCAAATCTACGATCAAATTTCAACTATACGAAACTGCTCAAAAGTGAAACTTCGTCATGCCTTTTAGCTAGGGTTGGGCTTAAAGGTGGTCAAAATAGATTGGAACATTGTGAAAGTTGGCGTGCATGCTTGTTTATCTAATGGACATCCAAATCTATGATCAAGTTTCAATTCTTAGAAGTTGGTCAAAAGAAAAACTCCATCATGCAGTTTTGTTAGGGTTTGGCTTAAAGGAGACGAAAATAACTCTAAACATCATGAAAGTTGGGGTGCACTCTTATTTTCCAAATGCACATCTAAATCTATAATCAAATTTTAATATCAAGAAATTTTTCAAGAGTGAAGCTCCGTCATGTTGTTTCGCTAAGGTTGGGGTTACAAGGGGTGAAAATAGCTCAAAACGTTGTGAAAGTTGGAGTGCACAGTTACCTATCAAACAGGCATCCAAATCTATGATCAAATTTCAATTATGAGAAATTAGTCAGAAGTGAGACTTCGTCGTTCATTTTTGCTAGAGTTGGGCTCGAAGGGGTCCAAATAGCTCAGACCATTGCAAAAGTTGGCGTGCACGTTTTTATATCAAAAGGTCATCCAAATCTATGATCAAATTTCAACTCCGAGAGTTTGGTCAAAAGTGAAACTTCGTTGTTCGATTTCGCTAAGGTTTGGCTTAAAGGAGGGGAAAATGGCTTTGAGAAATTGGAAACAAATGCAACCTTTTAGGGCTTGGTTTCACCAAGTTTGCTTAAGGTCCAAAATAGCTCGAAATCCCTTGAAAGTTTGTATGCATGGTTATCTCTCAAATGGGTACCTCAATTCTCTTTCAAATTTCACCTACAAGAAAGCTGAAAAAATAACATCTCTTAGTCTTTTACTTGACCAACCTCGAATAATGACCAAAATAGCTCCAAACACCATGAAAGTTAGCATGCACTCTTATCTACCAAATGCGCCAATAAATCTATGATTAAATTTTAGTTTTGAGAAATTACTTAAACGTGAAACTCCGTTGCGCGGTTTTGCTAAGGTTTGCCTTAAAGGGGGTGAAAATATTTTGGAATGTCTCAAAAGTTTGCATGCATGCTTGTTCATCAATAGGGCATCCAAATTTATGATCAAATTTAAATTCTAAGAAACTCCGTCGTGCGGTTTCGACAGGGTTGGGCTCAAAGGGGGTCAAAATAGCTCGAAACGTCGCAAAAGTTGGCGTGCATGCTTGTCTATCCAATATGCATCCAAACCTATGATCAGGTTTCAATTCTGAGAATTTGGTCAAAGCTGAGACTGCATCTTGCAGTTTTGTTAGGGTTTTGCTTAAAGATGCCGAAAATAGCTCTCAACATCGTGAAAGTTGGCATGCACTCATATCTTCCAAATGCACATTTAAATCAATGATTAAATTTTAATTTCAATAAATTGGTTAAAAGTGAAACTCCATTGTTCACGTTTTCATGTGTGCCTCTTAAATGGGTATCTAAATCTACTTTTAAATTTGATTTCTAAGAAATGGAAAAAAAGTTCAACATTTTAGGCCTTGGTTTGACAAGGTTTGACCAAGGTCCAAAATAGATCGAAATCCCTTGAAAGTGTGTATGCATGGTTATCTCTCAAATGGGCACCCAAATTCTCTTTCAAATTTCACTTACAAGAAAGTCGAAAAAGTAGCATCTCTTAGACCTTTGCTTGACCAACCTTGAATATAATGACGAAAATAACTGCAAACATTGTGAAAGTTGGTGTGAACTGTTATCTACCAAATTCTAAGATAAATCTATGATCAAATTTTAATTCTAGGAACTTAGTCAAAAGTGAAACTCTGTTGTATGGTTTTGCTGAGGTTGGGATTAAGGGGGGTGAAATATTTTGGAACGTCTCAAAATTTCGTGTGCATGCTTGTCTATCAAATGGGCATTCAAATCTATGATCAAATTTCAACTATACGAAACTGCTCAAAAGTGAAACTTCGTCATGCCTTTTAGCTAGGGTTGGGCTTAAAGGTGGTCAAAATAGATTGGAACATTATGAAAGTTAGCGTACATGCTTGTTTATCTAATGGACATCCAAATCTATGATCAAGTTTCAATTCTTAGAAGTTGGTCAAAACCAAAACTCCATCGTGCGGTTTTGTTAGGGTTTGGCTTAAAGGAGACGCAAATAACTCTGAACATCATGAAAGTTGGCATGCACTCTTATCGTCCAAATGCACATCTAAATCTATAATCAAATTTTAATATCAAGAAATTTCTCAAGAGTGGAACTTCGTCATGCGGTTTTGCTAAGGTTGGGGTTACAACGGGTGAAAATAGCTCAAAACGTTGTGAACGTTGGAGTGCACAGTTACCTATCAAACGGGCATCCAAATCTATGATCAAATTTCAATTTTGAGAAATTAGTCAGAAGTGAAACTTCGTCGTTCATTTTCGCTAGATTTGGGCTCGAAGGGGTCCAAATAGCTCGAACCATTGAAAAAGTTGGCGTGCACGTTCTTATATCAAACGGTCATCCAAATCTATGATCAAATTTCAACTCCGAGAGTTTGGTCAAAAGTGAAACTTCGTTGTTCGATTTCACTAAGGATTGGCTTAAAGGAGTGGGAAATGGCTTTGAGAAATTGGAAACAGATGCAACCTCTTAGGGCTTGGTTTTACCAAGTTCGCTTAAGGTCCAAAATAGCTCGAAATCCCTTGAAAGTTTGTATGCATGGTTATCTCTCAAATGGGTACCTCAATTCTCTTTCAAATTTCACTTACAAGAAAGATGAAAAAATAACATCTCTTAGTCTTTTACTTGACCAACCTTGAATAATGACCAAAATAGCTCCGAACACCATGAAAGTTAGCATGCACTCTTATCTACCAAATGCGCCAATAAATCTCCAATTAAATTTTAGTTTTGAGAAATTACTTAAACGTGAAACTCCGTTGCGCGATTTTGCTAAGGTTTGGCTTAAACGGGGTGAAAATATTTTGGAATGTCTCAAAAGTTTGCATGCATGCTTGTTCATCAAATGGGCATCCAAATTTATGATCAAATTTAAAGTCTAGGAAACTCTTCGAAAAGGAAACTCCGTCGTGCGGTTTTGACAAGGTTGTGCTTAAAGGGGTCAAAATAGCTTGAAACGTCATGAAAGTTGGCGTCCATGCTTGTCTATCCAATCTGCATCCAAACATATGACCAGGTTTCAATTCTGAGAATTTGATCAAAGCTGAAACTGCGTCGTGCAGTTTTGTTAGGGTTTGGCTTAAAGATACCTAAAATAGCTCTCAACATCTTGAAAGTTGGCATGCACTCTTATTTTCCAAATGCACTTTTAAATCTATGATTAAATTTTAATTCCAAGAAATTGGTTCAAAGTGAAACTCTGTCTTGCACGTTTTTGTCTGCCTCTTAAATGGGTATCTAAATCTACTTTTAAACTTGATTTCTAAGAAATTGAAAAAAAGTTCAACATTTTAGGCCTTGGTTTGACCAAGTTTGACCAAAGTCCAAAATAGCTTGAAATCCCTTGAAAGTGTGTATGCATGGTTATCTCTCAAATGGGCACCCAAATTCTCTTTCAAATTTCACTTACAAGAAAATAAAAAAAGTAGCATCTCTTAGACCTTTGCTTGAAATAATGACCAAAATGACTGCGAACATTGTGAAAGTTGGTGTGAACTATTATCTACCAAGTTCTAAGTTAAATCTATGATCAAATTTTAATTCTAAGAAGTTAGTCAAAAGTGAAACTCTGTTGTATGGTTTTGCTGAGGTTGGGATTAAGGGGGGTGAAATATTTGGAACGTCTCAAAATTTCGTGTGTATGCTTGTCTATCAAATGGGCATTCAAATCTATGATCAAATTTCAACTATACGAAACTGCTCAAAAGTGAAACTTCATCATGCCTTTTACCTAGGGTTGGGATTAAAGGTGGTCAATAGATTGGAACAATGTGAAAGTTGGCGTGCATGCTTGTTTATCTAATGGACATCCAAATCTATGATCATGTTTCAATTCTTAGAAGTTGGTCAAAAGCAAAACTCCATTGTGCGGTTCTGTTAGGGTTTGGCTTAAAGGAGACGAAAATAACTCTGAACATCATGAAAGTTGGCGTGCACTCTTATCTTCCAAATGCACATCTAAATCTATAATCAAATTTTAATATCAAGAAATTTGTCAAGAGTGAAACTTCGTCATGCGGTTTCGCTAAGGTTGGGGTTACAAGGGGTGAAAATAGCTCAAAACGTTGTGAAAGTTGGATTTACCTATCAAACGTGCATCCAAATCTATGATCAAATTTCAATTCTGAGAAATTAGTCAGAAGTGAAACTTCGTCGTTCATTTTCGCTAGAGTTGGGCTTGCAGGGGTCCAAATAGCTCGAACCATTGCAAAAGTTGGCGTGCACGTTTTTATATCAAACGATCATCCAAATCTATGATGAAATTTCAACTCTGAGAGTTTGGTCAAAAGTGAAACTTCGTCGTTCGCTTTCGCTAAGGTTTGGCTTAAAGGAGGGGAAAATGGATTTGAGAAATTGGAAACAAATGCAACCTTTTAGGGCTTGGTTTCACCAAGTTTGCTTAAGGTCCAAAATAGCTCGAAATCCCTTGAAAGTTTGTATGCATGGTTATCTCTCAAATGGGTACCTCAATTCTCTTTCAAATTTCACTTACAAGAAAGCTGAAAAAATAACATCTCTTAGTCTTTTACTTGACCAACCTTGAATAATGACCAAAATAGCTCCGAACACCATGAAAGTTAGCATGCACTCTTATCTACCAAATGCGCCAATAAATCTACGATTAAATTTTAGCTTTGAGAAATTACTTAAACGTGAAACTCCATTGCGCGGTTTTGCTAAGGTTTGGCTTAAAGGGGGTGAAAATATTTTGGAATGTCTCAAAAGTTTTCAAGCATGCTTGTTCATCAAATGGGCATCCAAATTTATGATCAAATTTAAATTCTAAGAAACTGTTCGAAAAGGAAACTCCATCGTGCGGTTTTGACAGGGTTGGGATAAAAGGGGGTCAAAATAGCTCGAAACATCGTGAAAGTTGGCGTGCATGCATGTCTATCCAATATGCATCCAAACATATGATCAAGTTTCAATTCTGAGAATTTGGTCAAAGCTGAGACTGCATCGTGCAGTTTTGTTAGGGTTTGGCTTAAAGATGCCTAAAATAGCTCTTAACATCATGAAAGTTGGCATGCACTCTTATTTTCCAAATGAGCTTTTAAATCTATGATTAAATTTTAATTCCAAGAAATTGGTTCAAAGTGAAACTCCGTCTTGCACATTTTTATGTGTGCCTCTTAAATGGGTATCTAAATCTACTTTTAAATTTGATTTCTAAGAAATTGGAAAAAAGTGTGACCTTTTAGGCCTTGGTTTGACCAAGGTCCAAAATAGCTCGAAATACCCTAAAAGTGTGTATGCATGGTTATCTCTCGAATGGGTACCTAAATTCTCTTTCAAATTTCAATTACAAGAAAGTAAAAAAAATAGCATCTCTTAGACCTTTGCTTGACCAACCTTGAATAATGACCAAAATAACTTCGAACATCATGAAAGTTGGTGTGCATTGTTATCTACCCAATGCTAAGATAAATCTACGATCAAATTTTAATTCTGAGAAAATAGTCAAAACTGAAACTCTGTTGTATGGTTTTGCTACGAAATGCACCGATGAATCTAGGATTAAATTTTAATTTTGAGAAATTAGTCAAACGTGAAACTTCGTTGTGCAGTTTTTCTAAGGTTGTGCTTGAAGGGGGTGAAAATATTTTGGAATGTCTCAAAAGTTTTCTTGCACACTTGTTCATCAAATGAGCATCCAAATTTATGATCAAAATTAAATTCTAAGAAACTGCTCGAAAGTGAAACTCCTTCGTGCGGTTTCGACAGGGTTGGGCTTAAAGGGGGTCAAAATAGCTCGAAATGTCGCAAAAGTTGGTGTGCATGCTTATCTATCCAATATGCATCCAAATATATGATCAAGTTTCAATTCTAAGAATTTGGTCAAAGCTGAGATTGCATCTTGCAGTTTTGTTAGGGTTTTGCTTAAAGGTTCTGAAAATAGCTCTCAACATCGTGAAAGTTGGCATGCACTCTTATCTTCCAAATGCGCTTTTAAATCAATGATTAAATTTTAATTCCAATAAATTGGTTAAAAGTGAAACTCTGTTGTTCACGTTTTCATGTGTGCCTCTTAAATGGGTATCTAAATCTACTTTTAAATTTGATTTCTAAGAAATTGAAAAAAAGTTCAACATTTTAGGCCTTGGTTTGACCAAGTTTGACCAAGGTCCAAAATAGCTCGAAATCCCTTGAAAGTGTGTATGCATGGTTATCTCTCAAATGGGCACCCAAATTCTCTTTCAAATTTCACTTACAAGAAAGTCGAAAAAGTAGCATCTCTTAGACCTTTGCTTGACCAACCTTGAATAATGACCAAAATAACTGCGAACATTGTGAAAGTTGGTGTGAACTGTTATCTACCAAATTCTAAGATAAATCTATGATCAAATTTTAATTCTAAGAAGTTATTTAAACGTGAAACTCTGTTGTATGGTTTTGCTGAGTTTGGGATTAAGGGGGGTGAAATATTTTGGAACGTCTCAAAATTTCGTGTGCACGCTTGTCTATCAAATGGGCATTCAAATCTATGATCAAATTTCAACTATACGAAACTGCTCAAAAGTGAAACTTCGTCATGCCTTTTGGCTAGGGTTGGGCTTAAAGGTGGTCAAAATAGATTGGAACATTGTGAAAGTTGGCGTGCATGCTTGTTTATCTAATGGACATCCAAATCTATGATCAAGTTTCAATTCTTAGAAGTTGTTCAAAAGCAAAACTCCATCGTGCAGTTTTGTTAGGGTTTGGATCAAAGGAGACGAAAATAACTCTAAACATCATGAAAGTTGGCGTGCACTCTTATCTTCCAAATGCACATCTAAATCTATAATCAAATTTTAATATCAAGAAATTTGTCAAGAGTGAAACTCCGTCATGCGATTTCGCTGAGGTTGGGGTTACAAGGGGTGAAAATAGCTCAAAACGTTGCGAAAGTTGGAGTGCACAGTTACCTATCAAATGGGCATCCAAATCTATGATCAAATTTCAATTCTGAGAAATTAGTCAGAAGTGAAGCTTTGTCGTTCATTTTTTCTAGAGTTAGGCTCGAAGGGGTCCAAATAGCTCAAACCATTGCAAAAGTTGGCGTGCACATTTTTATATCAAACGGTCATCCAAATCTATGATCAAATTTCAACTCCGAGAGTTTGGTCAAAAGTGAAACTTCGTCGTTCGATTTTGCTAAGGTTTGGCTTAAAGGAGGGGAAAATGGCTTTGAGAAATTGGAAACAAATGCAACCTTTTAGGGCTTGGTTTCACCAACTTTGCTTAAGGTCCAAAATATCTCGAAATCCCTTGAAAGTTTGTATGCATGGTTATCTGTCAAATGGGTACCTCAATTCTCTTTCAAATTTCACTTACAAGAAAGCTAAGAAAATAATATCTTTTAGTCTTTTACTTGACCAACCTTGAATAATGACAAAAATAGCTCCGAACAGCATGAAAGTTAACATGCACTCTTATCTACCAAATGCGCCAATAAATCTGCGATTAAATTTTAGTTTTGAGAAATTACTTAAATGTGAAACTCCTTTGCGCGGTTTTTGTAAGGTTTGGCTTAAAGGGGGTGAAAATATTTTGGAATGTCTCAAAAGTTTGCATGTATGCTTGTTCATCAAATGGGCATCCAAATTTATGATTCACTTTCCAGCAGTTTCTTAGAATTTAAATTAAATCATAAATTTGGATGCCCATTTGATGAAAAAGCATGCATGGAAACTTTTGAGACATTCCAAAATATTTTCACCCCCTTTAAGCCCAACCTTAGCAAAACCACACAACAGAGTTTCACGTTTGACTAATTTGTCAAAATTAAAATTTAATCGTAGATTTATTGGCGCATTTGGTAGATAAGAGTGCATGCTAACTTTCATGATGTTCGGATCTATTTTGGTCGTTATTCAAGGTTGGTCAAGTAAAGTTCTAAGAGATGTTATTTTTTCGACTTTCTTGTAATTGAAATTTGAAAGAGAATTTAGGTACCCATTTGAGAGATAACCATGCATACAAACTTTCATGGGATTTCGAGCTATTTTGGAACTTAGGCAAACTTGGTGAAACCAAGCCCTAAAAGTTTGTATTTGTTTCCAATTTCTCAAAGCCATTTTCCCCTCCTTTAAGCCAAACCTTAGCGAAATCGAATGATGGAGTTTCACTTATGACTAAATTCTTGGAGTTGAAATTTGATTATAGATTTGGATGCCCATTTGATATAAAAATGTGGAAGCCAACTTTTGCAATGGTCCAAGCTATTTGGACCCCTTCAAGCCCAACCCTAGCGAAAATGAACGACGGAGTTTCACTTCTGACTAATTTCTCAAAATTGAAATTTGATCATAGATTTGGATGCCCATTTGATAGATAACCATCCACTTCAACTTTCGCGACATTTTGAGCTATTTTCACCCCCTTAAACCCAATCTTAGCGAAACCACATGACGGAGTTTCACTCTTGACAAATTTCTCAAAATTAAACTTTGATCATAGATTTAGATGTGCATTTGGAAGATAAGAGTGCGCACCAAATTTCATGATGTTCAGAGTTATTTTCGACTCCTTTAAGCCAAACCCTAACAAAACTACATGAAACACACCAACTTTTGCAACGTTCCAACCTATTTTGACCACCTTTAAGCCCAACCCTAGCGAAAACGCATGACGAAGTTTCACTTTTGAGCAGTTTCTTATAATTGAAATTTGATCATAGATTTGAATGTCTGTTTGATAGACAAGCATGCATGCGAAATGTCGAGACATTCCAAAATATTTCCCCCACTTTAATCCCAACCTCAGCAAAACCATACAACAGAGTTTCACTTTTGACTAATTTCTCATAATTAAAATTTGATCGTAGATTTATCTTAGCATTTGGTAGATAACAGTGCTCACCAAATTTCACGATATTCGAAGTTATTTTGGGTATTATTCAAGGTTGGTCAAGCAAAGGTCTAAGAGATCATATTTTCCTGACTTTCTTGTAAGTGAAATTTGAAAGAGAATTTAGGTACCCATTTGAGAGATAGCCATGCATACACACTTTCAGGGGATTTCGAGCTATTTTGGACCTTGGTCAAACTTGGTCAAACCAAGGACTAAAAGGTTGCACTTTTTTCCAATTTCTTAGAAATCAAATTTATAAGTAGATTTAGATACCCATTTAAGAGGCATAAAAATGTGCACAATGGAGTTTCACTTTTAACCAATTTCTTGGAATTAAAATTTAATCATAGATTTAAGTGCGCATTTGGAAAATAAGAGTGCAAGCCAAATTTACGATGTTGAGAGCTGTTTTTGGCATCTTTAACCCAAACCCTAACGAAACTGCATGATGCAGTCTCAGCTTTGAACAAATTCTCAAAATTGAAACCTGCTCATATGTTTGGATGCATATTGGATAGACAAGCATGCACGCCAACATTCACGATGTTTCGAGCCATTTTCCCCCCTTTAAGCTCAACCCCGTCGAAACCACATGGCGGAGTTTTACTTTCGAGCAGTTTCTTAGAATTTAAATTTGATCATAAATTTGGATGCCCATTTGATGAACAAGCGTGCATGCAAACTTTTGAGACATTCCAAAATATTTTCACCCCCTTTAAGACCAACCTTAGCAAAACCGCTCAACGGAGTTTCACGTTTGACTAATTTCTCAAAATGAAAATTTAATCATAGATTTATCAACGCATTTGGTAGATAAGAGTGCATGCTAACTTTCATGATGTTCGGAGCTATTTTGGTCGTTATTCAAGGTTGTTCAAGTAAAGGTCTAAGAGATGTTATTTTTTCAGCTTTCTTGTAATTGAAATTTGAAAGAGAATTTAGGTACCCATTTGAGAGATAACCATGCATACAAACTTTCAAGGGATTTCGAGCTCTTTTGGACCTTAAGCAAACTTGGTGAAACCAAGCCCTAAAAGGTTGCATTTGTTTACAATTTCTCAAAGCCATTTTCCCCTCCTTTAAGCCAAGCCTTAGCGAAATCGAATGACGGAGTTTCACTTTTGACCAAATTCTTGGAGTTGAAATTTGATCATAGATTTGGATGCCCATTTGATATAAAAATGTGCATGCCAACTTCTGCAATGGTCCGAGCTATTTGGACCCTTTCGAGCCCAACTCTAGCGAAAATGAACGACGAAGTTTCACTTCTGACTAATTTCTTGGAATTGAAATTTGATCAAAGATTTGGATGCCTGTTTGATAGATAACCGTGCACTCCAACTTTTGCAATGTTTTGAGCTATTTCCACCCCTTGTAACCCCAATCTTAGTGAAACCGCATGATAGAGTTTCACTCTTGACAAATTTCATGGAATTAAAATTTGATCATAGATTTAGATGTGCATTTGGAAGATAAGATTGCTCGCCAACTTTCATGATGTTCACAGTTATTTTCAACTCCTTTAAGCCAAACCCTAACAAAACCGCACGATGGAGTTTCACTTTTGACTAACTTCTAAGAATTAAAACTTGATCATAGATTTGGATGCCCATTAGATAAACAAGCATGTACGCCAACTTTCGCAACATTCCAAGCTATTTTGACCACCTTTAAGCCCAACCCTAGTGAAAAAGCATGACGAAAGTTTCACTTTTGAGCAATTTCTTATAATTTAAATTTTATCATAGATTTGAATGTCCATTTGATATACAAGCGTGCACGCGAAATTTTGAGATGTTCCAAAATATTTCACCCCTTTAATCCCAACCTCAGCAAAACCATACAACAGAGTTTCACGTTTGACTAATTTCTCAGAATTAAAATTTGGTTATAGATTTACCTTAGCATTTGGTAGATACCAGTGCACACCAACTTTCACGATGTTCGAAGTTATTTTGGTCATTATTTAAGGTTGGTCAAGAAAAGGCCTAATAGATGCTATTTTTTTTACTTTCTTGTAATTGAAATTTGAAAGAGAATTTAGGTACCCCTTTGAGAGATAACCATTCATACACACTTTCAGGGGATTTCGAGCTATTTTGGACCTTGGTTAAACTTGGTCAAACCAAGCCCTAAAAGTCCAATTTCTTAAAAATCAAATTTAAAAGTAGATTTAGATACCCATTTCGGCACTTAGTCAAGGTTGGTCAACCCAAGTTCTAAGAAATGCACTTTTCTTGACTTTCTCGAAATTGAAATTTGAAACTGTATTTAGGTACCCATTTGAGAGATAATCCCTACATGTATATTTTTTTGGGATTGCAAGCCATTTTGGACCTCGGTCATACTTCGTCAAACCAAGGCCTAAAACAATGCATTTTTTCTATTTTCTGAAAATTCAAATTTTAAAGTAGATTTAGATACCCATTTCAAAGATAGGCATGGACACCTAATTTTATGAGATTTGGAGCTATTTTGGCCCTCATTCAAGGATCGTCAAACAAAAGTTGAAAAGATGCACTTTTGTTGACTTTTCCAGAACTGAAATTTGAAAGTGGATTTAGGTACCCATTTCAATAAAAACACATACACACTAACTTTTGTGACGTTTAGAGATATTTCACTCCCTTTAACTGCAACCTTAGCGAAAGCACACGATAAAGTTTATCCTTTGACCAATTTCTTAGAATTGAAATATGATCATATATTTAGATGCCCATTTAGTAGATAAGAGTGCATACGAAACTGCATGACGGAGTTTCACTTTTGTCCAAATTCCTAGAATTGAAATTTGATCATAGATTTGGATACCCGTTTGATATACAAGTGTGCATGACAAATTTTGTAATTTTTCGTGCTATTTGGACCCACTTTAAGACGAACTATAGCGAAAATGCATGACGAAGTTTCACTTTTGACAATTTTCTCTCAATTGAAATTTGATCATAGATTTGGATGCCCATTTGATAGACAAGCATGCACTCCAAATTTCGCGACGTTTCGAGCTATTTTCACCCCCCTTAACCCCAACCTTTGTGAAACCGCACGGTGGAGTTTCACTTTTAACAAATTTATCGGAATTAAAATTTGATCATATCTTTTGAAGCGCATTTGGATGATAAGTGTGCACGCCAACTTTCACGATGTTTAGATTTATTTTCAGCTCCTTTAAGCAAAACCCTAACAAAAATGTACCATGGAGGTTCACTTTTGACGTACTTCTTAGAATGGAAACTTGATCATAGATTTGGATGCCCGTTGGATAAACGATCATCATGCATGCCAAATTTTGCAACAATCCAAGCTATTATTTTGACCCCTTTTAAGCCCAACCCTAGTGAAACCGTACGACAGAGTTTCACTTTTGAGCAGTTTCTCAGAATTGAAATTTGGTCATAGATTTGGATGTCCATTTTATAGACAAGCTTGCACATGAAAAATCATGATGTTGCGAAATATTTTCACCCGCTTTAAGCCCAACCTTATAAAAATTACAGAACGGAGTTTCACGTTTGACTAATTTCTCAAAATTAAAATTTAATCGTAGATTTATCGGTGCATTTGGTAGATTGAGTGCACGCTAACTTTCATGATGTTCGGAGCTATTTTGGTCGTTATTCAAGGTTGTTCAAGTAAAGGTCTAAGACATGTTATTTTTTCTGCTTTCTTGTAATTGAAATTTGAAAGAGAATTTAGGTAACCATTTGAGAGATAACCATGCATACAAACTTTCAGGGGATTTCGAGCTATTTTGGACCTTAGCCAAACTTGGTGAGACAAAGGTCTAAAAGGTTGCATTTGTTTCCAACTTCTCTGCCATTTTCCCCTCCTTTTGGCCAAAACTTAGCAAAATTGAATGATGGAGTTTCACTTTTGACCAAATTCTCGAAGTTGAAATTTGATCATAGATTTGGATGCCAGTTTGATATAAAAATGTGCATACCAACTTTTGCAATGGTCCAAGCTATTTGGACCCCTTCGAGCCCAAATCTAGCAAAAATGCATGACGAAGTTTCATCCAGAATTTGATCATAGATTTATCTTAACATTTGGTAGATAAAAGTGCACACCAACTTTCATGAAGTTCGAAGTTATTTTGGTCGTTATTCAAGGTTGGTCAAGCAAAGGTCTAAGAGATGCTATTTTTTTGACTTTCTTGTAATTGAAATTTAAAAGAGAATTTAGATACCCATTTGAGAGATAACCATGCATACACACTTTCAGGGGATTTCGAGCTATTTTGGACCTTGGTCAAACTTGGTCAAACCAAGGCCTAAAAGGTTGCACTTTTTTCCAATTTCTTAGAAATCAAATTTAAAAGTAAATTTAGATGCCCATTTAAGAGGCACACATATTTTTGTGGATTTCAAGTTATTTTGGGACTTAGTTAAGGTTGGTCAAACCAACTTCTAAGAAATGCAGTTTTCTTGACTTTCTCAAAATTGAAATTTCAAATTGTATTTAGGTACCCATTTGAGAGATAATCCCTACATGTATATTTTTTTGGGATTGCGAGCCATTTTGGACCTCGGTCAAACTTTGTCAAACCAAGGCCTGAAACGTTGCATTTTTCCCATTTTCTTAAAATTCAAATTTTGAAGTAGATTTAGATACCCATTTCAAAGATAGGCATGGACACCTATTTTTATGCTATTTGGAGCTATTTTGGCCCTCATTCAAGGATGGTCAAACAAAAGATGAAAAGATGCACTTTTGTTGACTTTTTAAGAAGTGAAATTTGAAAGTAAATTTATGTACCCATTTCAATAAACAAGCGTACACGCTAACTTTCGCGACGTTCTGAGCTATTTCACTCCCTTCAAGTGCAACCTTAGCGAAAGCGCACGATAAAGTTTCTCTTTTGACCAATTTCTTAGAATTGAAATATGATCATAGATTTAGATGCCCATTTGGTATATAAGAGTGCATGCCAAATTTAGTGATGTTCAGAGCTCTTTTTCCCTCCTTTAAGCCAAACCTTAGCAAAACCGCATGATGGAGATTCAGTTTTGACCAAATTCCCAGAATTGAAATTTGATCATAGATTTAGATGCCCGGTTGATATACAAGTGTGCACGCCAAATTTTGCAATTTTTCGAGCTTTTTGGACCTGCTTTAAGCCGAACTCTAGCAAAAATGCATGACAAAGTTTCGCTTTTGACAATTTTTCTCGCAATTGAAATTTGATCATAGATTTGGATGCCCATTTGATAAACAAGCATGCACTCCAACTTTGTGACGTTTCAAGCTATTTTCACCCTCTTCAACTCCAACCTTTGCGAAACCACACAACAAAGTTTCACGTTTTACAAATTTCTCGGAATTAAAATTTGATCATTTCTATTGATGCGCATTTGGTTGATAAGTGTGCACAGCAACTTTCAGGATTTTCATAGTTATTTTTAGCTCCTTTAAGCCAAACCTTAATAAAGATGTACGATCGAGTTTCACTTTTGACGTATTTCTTAAAATAGAAACTTGATTATAGGATTGGATGCCCATTGGATAAATAATCATGCACACCAAATTTTGCAACGTTTTGAGCTATTATTTTGAGCCCTTTTAAGCCCAACCCTAGTGAAACCGCACGGTAGAGTTTCACTTTTAAGCGGTTTCTCATAATTCAAATTTGCTCATACTTGGTCAAACCAAGGCCTAAAGCTTGCACCTTTTCCTTGAAGCCAAACCTTAGCGAATTCGAATGATGGAGTTTCAATTTTGACAAAATTCTCAGAGTTGAAATTTGATCATAGATTTGGATGCCCGTTTGATATAAAAACGTGCACGTCAAATTTTGCAATGGTCCGAGCTGTTTGGACCCCTTCGAGCCCAACTCTAGAGAAAATGAACGACGAAGTTTAACTTCTGATCATAGATTTGGATGCTCGTTTGATAGATAACCGTGCACTCCAACTTTCGCATCATTTTGAGCTATTTTCACCCCCTATAACACAAATCTTAGCGAAACCACATGACGAAGTTTCAATTTTGAGCCCAACTCTAGTGAAAATGAATGATAGAGTTTCACTTTTGACTAATTTCTCATAATTGAAATTTTATCATAGATTTGGATGCCCGTTTGATAGATAAGGATCGACTCCAACTTTCACGACGTTTTGAGCTATTTTAACACCATGTACCCCAATCTTAGCGAAACCGCATGACGGAGTTTCACTCTTGACAAATTTCTCGGAATTAAAATTTGATCATAGATTTAGATGTGCATTTGGAAGATAAAAGTGCACGCCAACATTCATGATGTTCAGAGCTATTTTTGACTCCTTTAAGCGAAACCCTAACAAAACCGTACGATGGATTTTCGCTTTTGACCAACTTCTAAGAATTGAATCTTGATCATAAATTTGGATGCCCATTAGATAAACAAGCATGCACACCAACTTTTGCATTGTTCCAAGCTATTTTGACCACCTTTAAGCCCAACCCTAGCGAAAATGCATGACAAAGTTTCTCTTTTGAGTGGTTTCTTACAATTGAAATTTGACCATAGATTTGAATGTCCATTTGATAGACAAGCGTTCATGCAAATTTTCAAGACGTTCCAAAATATTTCACCCCCTTTAATCCCAACCTCAACAAAACCATACAACAGAGTTTCACTTTTGACTAATTTCTTAGAATTAAAATTTGATCGTTGATTTATCTTCGCATTTGGTGGATAACAGTGCACACCAACTTTCACGATGTTCGAAGTTATTTTGGTCATTTTTCAAGGTTGGTCAAGTAAAGGTCTAAGAGATGCTATTTTTTCGACTTTCTTGTAAGGGAAATTTGAAAGAGAATTTAGGTACCCATTTGAGAGATAACCATGCATACACACTTTCAAGGGATTTCGAGCTATTTTGGACCTTGGTCAAACTTGGTCACACCAAGGCCTAAAATGTTGCATTTTTTTTTAATTTCTTAGAAATCAAATTTAAAAGTAGATTTAGATACCCATTCAAGAGGCACACATAAAAATGTGCATGACGGAGTTTCACTTTTAACCAATTTCTTGGAATTAAAATTTGATCATAGATTTAAATGCGCATTTGGAAAATAAGTGTGCATGCCATCTTTCATGATGTTGAGAGCTATTTTCGGCTTCTTTAAGACAAACCCTAACAAAACTGCACGATGCAGTCTCAGCTTTGACCAAATTCTCAGAATTGAAACCTGGTCAAACGTTTGAATGCATATTGGATAGACAAGCATGCACACCAACTTTTGCAATGTTTTGAGCTATTTTGACCCCCTTTAAGCCCAACCTTGTTGAAACCGCATGATAGAGTTTCACTTTCGAGTAGTTTCTTAGAATTTAAATTTGATCATAAATTTGGATGCCCATTTGATGCACAAGCGTGCATGCAAACTTTTGAGACATTCCAAGATATTTTCACCCCCTTTAAGACCAACCTTAGCAAAACCGCACAACGAAGTTTCACGTTTGACTAATTTCTCAAAATTATAATTTAATCATAGATTTATCGGCGCATTTGGTAGATAAGTTTGCATGCTAACTTTCATGATGTTCGCAGCTATTTTTGTTGTTATTCAAGGTCGGTCAAGTAAAGGTCTAAGATATGTTATTTTTTTGGCTTTCTTGTAATTGAAATTTGAAAGATAATTTAGGTACCCATTTGAGAGATAACCATGCTTACAAACTTTCAGGGGATTTCGAGCTATTTTGGAACTTAGGCAAACTTGGTGAAACCAAGCCCCAAAAGGTTGCATTTGTTTCCAATTTCTCAAAGCCATTTTTCCCTCCTTTAAGCCAAACCTTAGCGAAATCGAATGACGGAGTTTCAATTTCGACCAATTTCTCGGAGTTGAAATTCGATCATAGATTTGGATGCCCGTTTGATATAAAAACATGCACGCCAAATTTTGCAATGGTCTGAGCTATTTTGACCCCTTCAAGCCCAACTCTAATGAAAATGAACGACAGATTTTAATTTCTGATCATAGATTTGGATGCCCGTTTGATAGATAACCGTGCACTCCAACTTTCACGACGTTTTGAGCTATTTTCACCCCCTATAACCCCAATCTTAGCGAAACCGTATGACGGAGTTTCACTCTTGACAAATTTCTCGAAATTAAAATTTGATTATAGATTTAGATGTGCATTTGGAAGATAAGAGTGCACGCCAACTTTCATGATGTTCAGAGTTATTTTCGACTCCTTTAAGCCAAACCCTAACAAAACCGCACGATGGAGTTTCACTTTGAACCAACTTCTAAGAATTGAAACGTAATTATAGATTTGGATGCCCATTAGATAAACAAGCATGCACGCCAAGTTTCGCAACGTTCCAAGCTATTTTGACCACCTTTAAGCCCAACCCTAGTGAAAAAGCATGATGAAGTTTCACTTTTGAGCAGTTTAGCATAATTGAAATTTGATCATAAATTTTAATACCCATTTGATAAACAAGTGTGCACGCGAAATTTCGAGACGTTCCAAAATATTTCACCCCCTTTAATCCCAACCTCAGCAAAACCATACAACAGAGTTTCACTCTTGACTAATTTCTCATAATTAAAATTTGATTGTAGATTTATCATGGCATTTGGTAGATACCAGTGCACACCAACTTTCACGATGTTCGAAGTTATTTTGGTCATTATTTAAGGTTGGTCAAGCAAAGGTCTAAGAGATGCTATTTTTTCAACTTTCTTATAATTGAAATTTGAAAGAGAATTTAGGTACCCATTTGAGAGATAACCATGCATACACACTTTCAGGGGATTTCGAGCTATTTTGGACCTTTGTCAAACTTGGTCAAACCAAGGCATAAAAGTCCAATTTCTTAGAAATCAAATTTAAAAGTAGATTTAGATACCCATTTCGGCACTTAGTCAAGGTTGGTCAAACCAAATTCTAAATAAATGAACTTTTCTTGACTTTATCGAAATTGAAATTTGAAACTGTATTTGGGTACCCATTTGAGACATAATACCATCATGAAGATTTTTTTGGGATTGCAAGCCATTTTGGACCTTGGTCAAACTTTGTTAAACCAAGGCCTAAAATGTTGCATTTTTTCCATTTTCTGAAAATTCAAATTTTAAAGTAGATTTAGATAGCAATTTCAGAGATAGGCATGGACACCTATTTTGATGAGATTTGGAGCTATTTTGGCCCTCATTCAAGGATGGTCAAACAAAAGTTGAAAAGTTGCACTTTTGTTGACTTTTTCAGAAGTGAAATTTGAAAGTGGATTTAGGTACCCATTTCAATAAACAAGTGTACACACTAACTTTCGCAACGTTCTGAGCTATTTAACTCCCTTTAAGTGCAACCTTAGCGAAAAGCGCACGATAAAGTTTCTCGTTTGACCAATTTCTTAGAAATTAAATATGATCATATATTTAGATGCCCATTTGGTAGATAAGAGTGCATGCCAAATTTAGTGATTTTCAGAGCTCTTTTTCCCTCCTTTAAGCTAAACCTTAGCGAAACTGCACGACGGAGTTTCACTTTTGACCAAATTCCCAGAATTGAAATTTGATCATAGATTTGGATACCCGTTTGATATACAAGCGTGCACACCAAATTTTGTAATGTTTCAAGCTATTTGGACCCGCTTTAAGCCGTACTATAGCGAAAATGCATGACGAAGTTTCACTTATGACAATTTTCTCGCAATTGAAATTTGATCATTGATTTGGATGCCCATTTGATAAACAAGCGTGCACTCCAACTTTCGCGATGTTTTGAGCTATTTTCACCCCCTTTAACCCCATACTTTGCGAAACCGCATGGCAGAGTTCCACTTTTTACAATTTTATCGGAATTAAAATTTGATGAAATCGTTTGATGCGCATTTGGATGATAAGTGTGCACACCAACTTTCACGATGTGCAGAGTTATTTTTAGCTCCTTTAAGCCAAACTCTAACAAAACTGTATGATGGAGGTTCACTTTTGACATACTTCTTAGAATGGAAACTTGATCATAGATTTGGATGCCCATTGGATAAACAATCATGCACGCCAAATTTTGAAACATTCTGAGCTAATATTTTGACCCCTTTTATGCCCAACCCTAGTGAAACCACACAATAGAGTTTCACTTTTGAGCAATTTCTCAGAATTGAAATTTGCTCATAGATTTGCATGTCCATTTGATAGACAAGCTTGCACATGAAATTTCACGACGTTGCGAAATATTTTCACCCGCTTTAAGCCCAACCTTAGCAAAACTGCACAACAGAGTTTCACGTTTGACTAATTTCTCAAAATTAAAATTTAATCGTAGATTTATCGGCACATTTGGTTGATAAGAGTGCATGCTAACTTTCATGATGTTCGGAGCTATTTTGGTCGTTATTCAAGGCTGGTCAAGTAAAGGTCTAAGAGATGTTATTTTTTCTGCTTTCTTGTAATTGAAATTTGAAAGAGAATTTAGGCAACCATTTGAGAGATAACCATGCATACAAAATTTCAGGGGATTTCGAGCTATTTTGGACCTTAGGCAAACTTGGTGAAGCCGAGGCCTAAAAGGATGCATTTGTTTCCAATTTCTCAGCCATTTTCCCCTCATTTAAGCCAAACCTTAGCAAAATCGAATGATGAAGTTTCACTTTTGACCTAATTCTCAGAGTTGGAATTTAATCATAGATTTGGATGTTTGTTTGATATAAAAACGTGCACGTCAACTTTTGTAATGGTCCAAAATATCTGGACCCCTTCTAGCCCAACTCTAGCGAAAATGCACGACGGAGTTTCATTTCTGAATAATTTCTCATAATTGAAATTTGATCATAGAATTGGATGCCCGTTTGATAGATAACCGTGCACTCCAACTTTCACGACGTTTTGAGCTATTTTCACCCCCTTTAACCCCAATCTTGGCGAAACAACATGACGGAGTTTCACTCTTGACCAATTTCTTGGAATTAGAATTTGATCATAGATTTAGATGCGCATTTGGAAGATAAGAGTGCACGCCAACTTTCATGATGTTCAGAGTTATTTTCGACTCCTTTTAGGCCAAACCCTAACAAAACCACACGATGGAGTTTCGCTTTTGACCAACTTCTAAGAATTGAAACTTGATCATAGATTTGGATTCCCATTAGATAAACAAGAATGCACGCCAAGTTTTGCAACGTTCCAAGCTATTTTGACAACCTTTAAGCCCAACCCTAGCGAAAAAGCATGATGAAGTTTCACTTTTGAGCAATTTCGTCTAATTGAAATTTGATGGTAAATTTGAATGCCCATTTGATAGATAAGCGTGCACGTGAAATTTCGAGATGTTCCAAAATATATCACCCCCTTTAATCCCAACCTTAACAAAACCATACAACAGAGTTTCACTTTTGACTAATTTCTCAGAATTAAAATTTGATCGTAGATTTATCTTAGCATTTGGTAGATAACAGTGCACACCAACTTTCACGATGTTCCATGTTATTTTGGTCATTATTCAAGGTTGGTCAAGCAAAGGTCTAAGATATGCTATTTTTTCGACTTTCTTGTAAGTGAAATTTGAAAGAGAATTTAGGTACCCATTTGAGAGATAACCATGCATACACACTTTTAGGGGATTTCGAGCTATTTTGGACCTTGGTCAAACTTGGTCAAACCAAGGCCTAAAAGCCCAATTTCTTAGAAATCAAATTTAAAAGTAGATTTAGATACCCATTTTGGCACTTAGTCAAGATTGGTCAAACCAAGTTCTAAGAAATGCACTTTTCTTGACTTTATCGAAATTGAAATTTGAAACTGTATTTAGGTACCCATTTGAGAGATAATCCCTACATGTAAATTTCTTTGGGATTGCGGGCCATTTTGGACCTCGGTCAAACTTCGTGAAACCAAGACCTAAAACGTTGCATTTTTTCCATTTTCTAAAAATTCAAATTCTAAAGTAGATTTAGATACCCATTTCAAAGATAAGCATGGACACCTATTTTTATGAGATTTGGAGCTATTTTGGCCCGCATTCAAGGATGGTCAAACAAAAGTTGAAAAGATGCACCTTTGTTGACTTTTTCAGAAGTGAAATTTGAAAGTGGATTTGGGTACCATTTTCAATAAACAAGTGTACACACTAACTTTCGCGATGTTCTGAGCTATTTCACTCCCTTTAAGTGCAACCTTAGCAAAAGCACACGATAAAGTTTCTCTTTTGACCAATTTCTTAGAATTGAAATATGATCATAGATTTAGATTCACATTCGGTAGATAAGAGTGCATGCCAAATTTAGTGATGTTCAGAGCTCTTTTTCCCTCCTTTAAGCCAAACCTTAGTGAAACCACATGATGGAGTTTCACTTTTGACCATTTGATCATAGATTTGAATGCCCATTTGATAGACAAGCGTACACGTGAAATTTTGAGACGTTCCAGAATATTTCACCCCTTTAATCCCAACCTCAACAAAACCATACAACAGAGTTTCACTTTTGACGAATTTCTCAGAATTAAAATTTGATCGTAGATTTATCTTCGCATTTCATAGATACCAATGCACACCAACTTTCACGATGTTTGAAGTTATTTTGGTCATTATTTATAAGGTTGGTCAAGCAAAGGTCTAAGAGATGCTATTTTTTTAACTTTCTTGTAATTGAAATTTGAAAGAGAATTTAGGTACCCATTTGAGAGATAACCATGCATACACACTTTTAGGGGATTTCGAGCTATTTTGGACCTTTGTCAAACTTGGTCAAACCAAGGCCTAAAAGTCCAATTTCATAGAAATCAAATTTAAAAGTAGATTTAGATACCCATTTTGGCACTTAGTCAAGGTTGGTCAAACCAAGTTCTAAGAAATGCACTTTTCTTGACTTTCTCGAAATTGAAATTTGAAACTGTATTTAGGTACCCATTTGAGAGATAATCCCTACATGTAAATTTCTTTGGGATTGCGGGCCATTTTGGACCTCGGTCAAACTTCGTGAAACCAAGGCCTAAAACGTTGCATTTTTTCCATTTTCTGAAAATTCAAATTCTAAAGTAGATTTAGATACCCATTTCAAAGATAGGCATGGACACCTATTTTTATGAGATTTGGAGCTATTTTGGCCCGCATTCAAGGATGGTCAAACAAAAGTTGAAAAGATGCACCTTTGTTGACTTTTTCAGAAGTGAAATTTGAAAGTGGATTTGGGTACCCATTTCAATAAACAAGTGTACACACTAACTTTCGTGATGTTCTAAGCTATTTCACTCCCTTTAAGTGCAACCTTAGCAAAAGCGCATGATAAAGTTTCTCTTTTGACCAATTTCTTAGAATTGAATTATGATCATAGATTTAGATGCCCATTTGGTAGATAAGAGTGCATGCCAAATTTAGTGATGGTCAGAGCTCTTTTTCCCTCCTTTAAGCCAAACCTTAGCGAAACCACATGATGGAGTTTCACTTTTGACCAAATTCCCAGAATTGAAATTTAATCATAGATTTGGATGCCAGGTTGATATACAAGCGTGCACGCCAAATTTTGCAATGTTTTGAGCTATTTGGATCCGCTTTAAGCCGAACTCTAGTGAAAATGCACGAGGAAGTTTTACTTTTGACAATTTTCTTGCAATTGAAATTTGATCATAGATTTGGATGCCCATTGGATAAAAAAGCATGAAATCCAACATTCACGATGTTCTAAGCTATTTTCACCCCCTTTAACCCCAACCTTTGCGAAACCGCACAACATAGTTTCACTTTTTTCAAATTTCTCGGAATTAAAATCTGATCATTTCTTTTGATGCACATTTGGATGATAAATGTGCACGCCAACTTTCACGATGTTCATATTTATTTTCAGCTCCTTTAAGCCAAACCCTAACAAAATTGTACGACTGAGTCTCACTTTCACACCAAATTTTGCAACGTTTCGAGCTATTATTTTTACCCCTTTTAAGCCCAACCCTAGTGAAACGGCATGACAAAGTTTCTCTTTTGAGCAGTTTCCCAAAATTCAAATTTGCTCATACTTGGTCAAACCATGGCCTAAAATCTTACACTTTTTCCTTTAAGCCAAACCTTAGCGAAATCGAATGATGGAGTTTCAATTTTGACCAAATTCTCGAAGTTGAAATTTGATCATAGATTTGGATGCTTGTTTGATATACAAGCGTGCATGCCAAATTTTGTAATTTTTTGAGCTATTTGGACCCGCTTTAAGCCGAACTATAGTGAAAATGCACAACGAAGTTTCACTTTTGACAATTTTCTCACAATTAGAATTTGATCATAGATTTGCCTACCCATTTTGATAGACAAGTGTGCACTCTAACTTTCACAGCGTTCCGAGCTATTTTCACTCCCTTTAACCTCGACCTTTGCGAAATCGTACGATGGAGTTTCACTTTTTACAAATTTATCGGAATTAAAATTTCATCACATCTTTTGATGTGCATTTGGATGATAAGTGTGCCCGCCGACTTTGACGATGTTAAGAGTTATTTTCAGCTCCTTTAAGCCAAACTCTAACAAAACTGTACCATGGAGGTTCACTTTTGACGTACTTATTAGAATGGAAACTTGATCATAGATTTGGATGCCCATTGGATAAACAATCATGCACGCCAAATTTTGCAAAGTTCCGAGCTACTATTTTGACCCCTTTTAAGCCCAACCCTAGTGAAACCAGACGACAGAGTTTCACTTTTAAGCAGTTTCTCAGAATTAAAATTTGCTCATAGATTTGGATGTCAATTTGATAGACAAGCTTACACATGAAATTTCACGACGTTGTGAAATATTTTCACCTTCTTTAAGCCCAACCTTAGCAAAACTGCACAACGGAGTTTCATGTTTGACCAATTTCTCAAAATTAAAATTTAATCCTAGATTTATCAACGCATTTGGTAGATAAGAGAGCATGCTAACTTTCATGATGTTCGGAGCTGTTTTGGTCGTTATTCAAGGTTGGTCAAGTAAAGGTCTAAGAGATGTTATTTTTTCGGCTTTCTTGTAATTGGAATTTAAAAGAGAATTTAGGTTACCATTTGAGAGATAACAATGCATACAAACTTTCAGGGGATTTCGAGCTATTTTGGACCTTAGGCAAACTTGGTGAAACCAAGGCCTAAAAGGTTGCATTTGTTTCCAATTTCTTAGCCATTTTCCCCTCCTTTAGGCCAAACCTTAGCAAAATCGAATGATGGAGTTTCACTTTTGACCAAATTCTCAGGGTTGAAATTTGATCATAGATTTGGATTCTCGTTTGATATAAAAACATGCACGCCAACTTTTGCAATAGTCTAAGCTATCTGGACCCCTTCGAGCCCAACTCTAGCAAAAATGCATGACAGAGTTTCACTTCTGACCAATTTCTTAGAAATGAAATTTGATCATAGATTTGGATGCTCTTTTGATAGATAATCGTGCACTCCAACTTTCACAACATTTTGAGCTATTTTCACCCCCTTTAACCCCAATCTTAGCGAAACCACATGATGGAGTTTCACTCTTAACCAATTTCATGGAATTAAAATTTGATCATAGATTTAGATGCACATTTGGAAGATAAGAGTGCATGCCAACTTTCATGATGTTTAGAGTTCTTTTCGACTCCTTTAAGACAAACCCTAACAAAACCACACGATGGAGTTTCGCTTTTTACCAACTTCTAAGAATTGAAACTTGATCATAGATTTGGATGCCCATTAGATAAACAAGCATGCACACCAACTTTTACAACGTTCCAAGCTTTTTTGACCACCTTTAATCCCAACCCTAGCGAAAATGCATGACAAAGTTTAACTTTTGAGTAGTTTCTTATAATTGAAATTTGATCATAGATTTCAATGCACATTTGATAGACAAGCTTGCATGCGAAATTTTTAGACGTTCCAAAATATTTCACCCCCTTTAATCCCAACCTCATCTAAACCATACAACAGAGTTTCACTTTTGACTAATTTCTAAGAATTAAAATTTGATTGTAGATTTATCTTAACATTTGGTAGATAACAGTGCACACCAACTTTCACAATGTACAAAGTTATTTTGGTCGATATTCAAGGTTGGTCAAGCAAAGGTCTAAGAGATGCTATTTTTTTTACTTTCTTGTAATTGAAATTTCAAAGAGAATTTAGATACCCATTTGAGAGATAACCATGCATACACACTTTCAGGGGATTTCGAGCTGTTTTGGACGTTGGTAAAACTTGGTCAAACCAAGGCCTAAAAGGTTGCACTTTTTTCCAATTTCTTAGAAATCAAATTTAAAAGTAGATTTAGATGCCCATTCAAGAGGCACACATATTTTTGCAAATTTCGAGTTATTTCGGCACTTAGTTATGGTTGGTCAAACCAAGTTCTAAGAAATGCACTTTTCTTGACTTTCTCGAAATTGAAATTTGAAACTGTATTTAGGTACCCATTTCAGAGATAATACCTACATGTATCTTTTTTTGGATTGCGAGCCATTTTGGAATGTTTCAAGCAATTTGGACACACTTTAAGTTGAACTCTAGCGAAAATGCACGACGAAGTTTCACTTTTGACAATTTTCTCGCAATTGAAATTTGATCATACATTTGGTCATACATTTGATCATACATTTTTGAGCAGTTTCTTAGAATTTAAATTTGAACATAAATTTGGATGCCCATTTGATATACAAGCATGCATGCAAACTTTTGAGACATTCCAAAATATTTTCACCCCGTTTAAGCCCAACCTTAGCAAAACCACACAACAGAGTTTCACGTTTGACTAATTTCTCAAAATTAAAAATTAATCGTAGATTTATCGGCGCATTTGGTAGATAAGAGTGCATGCTAACTTTCATGATGTTCAGAGCTATTTTGGTCGTTATTCAAGGTTGGTCAAGTAAAGTTCTAAGAGATGTTATTTTATCGGCTTTCTTGTAATTGAAATTTGAAAGAGAATTTAGGTACCCATTTGAGAGATAACCATGCATACAAACTTTTAGGTGATCTTGAGCTATTTTGGACCTTAGGCAAACTTGCTGAAACCAAGCCCTAAAAGGTTGCATTTGTTTCCAATTTCTCAAAGCCATTTTCCCCTCCTTTAAGCCAAACCTTAGCGAAATCGAATGACGGAGTTTCACTTTTGACCAAATTCTCAGAGTTGAAATTTGATCATAGATTTGGATGCCCGTTGGATATAAAAACATGCACGCCAACTTTTGCAATGGTCCGAACTATTTGGACCCCTTCGAGCCCAACTTTAGCGAAAACGAACGATGAAGTTTCACTTCTGACTATTTTCTCAGATCAGAAATTTGATCATAGATTTGGATGCCCATTTCATAGATAACTATGCACTCCAACTTTTGTGATGTTTTGAGCTATTTTCACCCCTTGTAACCCCAATCTTAGCGAAACCGCAGAATGGAGTTTCACTCTTGACAAATTTCTTGGAATTAAAATTTGATCATAGATTTAGATGTGCATTTGGAAGATAAGAGTGCGCGCAAACTTTCATGATGTTTAGATTTATTTTCGACTACTTTAAGCCAAACCCTAACAAAATCGCACGATGGAGTTTCGTTTTTTAAAAACTTCTAAGAATTGAAACTTGATCATAGATTTGGATGCCCATTAGATAAACAACCATGCACGCCAACTTTTGCAATGTTGCAAGCTATTTTGACCACCTTTAAGCCCAACCCTAGTGAAAAAGCATGAGGAAGTTTCACTTTTGAGCAGTTTCGTATAATTGAAATTTGACCATAGATTTGAATTCCCATTTGATAAACAAGGGTGGACGCAAAATTTCGAGATGTTCCAAAATATTTCACCCCCTTTAATCCCAACCTCAAAAAAATCATACACCAGAGTTTCACTTTTGACTAATTTCTCAGAATTAAAATTAGATCATAGATTTATCTTAGCATTTGGTAGATAACAATGAACACCAACTTTCATGATGTTTAATGTTATTTTGGTCATTATTCAAGATTGGTCAAGCAAAGGTCTAACAGATGCCATTTTTTCGAATTTCTTGTAAGTGAAATTTTAAAGAGAATTTAGGTACCCATTTGAGAGATAACCATGCATACACACTTTCAGGGGATTTTGAGTTATTTTGGAACTTGGTCAAACTTGGTCAAGCCAAGGCCTAAAAGGTTGCACTTTTTTCCAATTTCTTAGAAATCAAATTTAAAAGTAGATTTAGATACACATTTAAGAGGCACACATAAAAACGTGCACAACAGAGTTTCACTTTTAACCAATTTCTTGGAATTAAAAGTTAATCATTGATTTAAATGCGCATTTGGAAGATCAGAGTGCAAACCAACTTTCACGATGTTCAGATCTATTTTCGGCATCTTTAAGCCAAACCCTAACAAAACTGCAAGATGTAGTCTCAGCTTTGACCAAATTCTCAGAATTTAAACTTGATCATATGTTTGGATGCATATTGGATAGAAAACCATGCACGCCAACTTTCGTGACGTTCTGAGCTATTTTGACCCCCTTTAAGCCCAACCCTGTCGAAACCGCACGAAGGAGTTTCACTTTCGAGCAGTTTCTTAGAATTTAAATTTGATCATAAATTTGGATGCTCATTTGATGAACAAGTGTGCATGCAAAATTTTGGGACATTCCAAAATATTTTCACCTCCATTAAGCCCAACCTTAGCAAAACCAAACAACGGAGTTTCACGTTTGACTAATTTCTCAAAATTAAAATTTAATCGTAGATTTATCGGCGCATTTGGTAGATAAGAGTCCATCCTAACTTTCATGAACTTCAGAGCTATTTTGGACATACGCAAACATGGTAAAACCAAGACATAAAAGGTTGCATTTGTTTCCAATTTCTCAAAACCATTTTCCCCTCTTTTAAGGCAAACCTTAGTGAAATTGAATGATGGAGTTTCACTTTTGACCAAATTCTCGAAGTTGAAATTTGGTCATAGATTTGGATGCCCATTTGATATAAAAACGTGCATGCCAACTTTTGCAAAGGTCCAATTCATTTGGACCCCTTCGAACCTAACTCTAGTGAAAATGAACGACGGAGTTTCCCTTCTGACTAATTTCTCAGAATTGAAATTTGATCATAGATTTGGATGCCCGTTTGATAGATAACCGTGCACTCCAACTTTCGCGACGTTTTGAGCTATTTTCACCCCCTATAACCCCAATATTAGCGAAACCACAGGACAAAGTTTCACTCTTGACAAATTTCTCGAAATTAAAATTTGATTATAGATTTAGATGTGCATTTGGAAGATAAGAGTGCAAAACTGCACGATGGAGTTTCACTTTTCACCAACTTCTAAGAATTGAAACTTCATCATAGATTTGGATGCCCATTAGATAAACAAGCATGCATGTGAACTTTCACAATGTTCCAGGCTATTTTGACCACCTTTAAGCCCAAACCTAGCGAAAACGCATGACAAAGTTTCACTTTTGAGCAGTTTCTTATAATTGAAATTAGATCATAGACTTGAATGCCCATTTGATAGACAAGCGTGCACGTGAAATTTCAAGACATTCGAAAATATTTCACCCCTTTAATTCCAACCTCAGCAAAACCATACAACAGAGTTTCACTTTTGACTAATTTCTTAGAATTAAAATTTGATCGTAGAATTAAGGTTGGTCAAGCAAAGGTCTAAAAGATGCTATTTTTTCGACTTTCTTGTAATTGAAATTTGAAAGAGAATTTAGGTACCCATTTGAGAGATAACCATGCATACACACTTTCAAGGGATTTCGAGCTATTTTGGACCTTGGTCAAAGTTGGTCAAACCAAGGCCTAAAAGTCCAATTTCTCAGAAATCAAATTTAAAAGTAGATTTAGATACCCATTTCGGCACTTAGTCAAGGTTGGTCAAACCAAGTTATAAGAAATGCACTTTTCTTGACTTTCTCGAAATTGAAATTTGAAACTGTATTTAGGCACCCATTTGAGAGATAGTCCCTACATGTAGATTTTTTTGGGATTGCAAGCCATTTTGGACCTCGGTCAAATTTTGTCAAACCAAGGCCTAAAACGTTGCATTTTTTCCATTTTCTGAAAATTCAAATTTTAAAGTAGATTTCATAACCAT
>LPNX010362142.1:0-36311 GCA_001517045.1 Pseudotsuga menziesii | reverse complement strand
TTTAAGCCAAACCTTAGCGAAATCACATGACGGAGTTTCACTTTTGACCAAATTCCCAGAATTGAAATTTGATCATAGATTTGGATACCCATTTGATATACAAGCATGCATGCCAAATTTTGTAATGTTTCGAGCTATTTGGACCCGCTTTAAGCCGAACTATAGCGAAAATGCACAATGAAGTTTCACTTTTGACAATTTTCTCACAATTAAAATTTGATCATAGATTTGGATGCCCATTTTATAGAAAAGCATGCACTCCAACTTTTGCGACGTTCCGAGCTATTTTCACCCCATTTAACTCCAACCTTTGCGAAACCACACGACGGAGTTTCACTTTTTACAAATTTATGGGAATTAAAATTTGATCATATCTTTTGATGTGCATTTGGATGATAAGTGTGCATGCCAACTTTCACGATGTTCAGAGTTATTTTGAGCTCCTTTAAGCCAAACCCTAACAAAACTATATGATGGATGTTCACTTTTGATGTAGTTCTTAGAATGGAAACTTGATCATAGATTTGGATGCCCATTGGATAAACAATCATGCACGCCAAATTTTGCAATGTTTCGAGCTATTATTTTGACCCCTTTTAAGCCCAACCCTAGTGAAACCACACGACAAAGTTTCACTTTTGAGCAGTTTCTCAGAATTGAAATTTGCTCATAGATTTGGATGTCCATTTGATAGACAAGCTTGCACATGAAATTTCATGACCTTCCAAAATATTTTCACCCCCTTTAAACCCAACCTTAGCAAAACTGCACAACGGAGTTTCACGTTTGACTAATTTCTCAAAATTAAAATTTAATTATAGATTTATCGGCGCATTTGGTAGATAAGAGTCCATGCTAACTTTCATGATGTTCTGAGCTATTTTGGTCGTTAATCAAGGTTGGTCAAGTAAAGGTCTAAGAGATGTTATTTTTTTGGCTTTCTTGTAACTAAAATTTGAAAGAGAATTAGGTACCCATTTGAGAGATAAGCATGCATACAAACTTTCAGGGGATTTAGAGCTATTTTGGACCTTACGAAAACTTGGTGAAACCAAGCCCTAAAAGGTTGCATTTGTTTCCAATTTCTCAAAGCCAATTTCCCCTCCTTTAAGAAAAACCTTAGTGAAATCGAATGACGAAGTTTCACTTTTGACCAAATTCTCAGAGTTGAAATTTGATCATAGATTTGGATGCCCATTTGATAGAAAAACGTGCATGCCAACGTTTGCAATGGTCTGAGCTATTGGGACCCTTTCAAGCCAGACTCTAGCGAAAATGAACGACGGAGTTCACTTCTGACTAATTTCTCAGAATTGAAATTTCATAATAGATTTGGATGCCCGTGTTATAGATAACTGTGCACTCCAACGTTTGCGACGTTTTGAGCTATTTTTAACCTCTGTAACCCCAATCTCAGCGAAACCGCATGACAGAGTTTCACTCTTGACAGATTTCTTGGAATCAAAATTTGATCATATATTTAGATGTGTATTTGGAAGATAAGAGTGCACGCCAACTTTCATGATGTTCAGAGTTATTTTTGACTCCTTTAAGCCAAACCCTAACAAAACTGCACGATGGAGTTTCACTTTTGACCAAATTCTAAGAATTGAAACTTGATCATATATTTGGATTCCCATCAGATAAACAAGCATGCACACCAACTTTCACAACGTTCCAAGCTCTTTCGACCACTTTTAAGCCCAACCCTTGCGAAAACGCATGACAAAGTTTCAGTTTTGAGCAGTTTCTTATGTTTGAAATTTGATGATAGATTTGAATGCCCATTTGATAGACAAGTGTGGACGCAAAATTTCGAGACGTTCCAAAATATTTCACCCCTTTAATCCCAACCTCAGCAAAACCATACAACAGAGTTTCACTTTCGACTAATTTCTTAGAATTAAAATTTGATCGTAGATTTATCTTAGCATTTGGTAGATACCAGTGCACACCAACTTTCATGATGTTTGAAGTTATTTTGGTCATTATTTAACATCGGTCAAGCAAAGGTCTAAGAGATGCTATTTTTTCGACTTTCTTGTAATTGAAATTTGAAAGAAAATTTAGGTACCCATTTGAGAGATAACCATGCATACATACTTTCAGGGGATTTCGAGCTATTTTGGACCTTGGTCAAACTTGGTCAAACCAAGGCCTAAAAGTCCAATTTCTTAGAATTCAAATTTAAAAGTAGATTTAGATACCCATTTCGGCACTTAGTCAAGGTTGGTCAAACCAAGTTCTAAGAAATGCACTTTTCTTGACTTTCTCGAAATTGAAATTTGAAACTGTATTTAGGTACCCATTTGAGAGATAATCCCTACATGTAGATTTTTTTGGGATTGTGAGCCATTTTGGACCTCGGTCAAACTTTGTCAAACCAAGGCCTAAATCGTTGCATTTTTCTCATTTTCTTAAAATTCAAATTTTGAAGTAGATTTAGATACCCATTTCAAAGATAGACATGGACACCTAATTTATGCTATTTAGAGCTATTTTGGCTTGCATTGAAGGATGGTCAAACAAAAGCTGAAAATATGCACTTTTGTTGACTTTTTAAGAAGTGAAATTTGAAAGTAGATTTATGTACCCATTTCAGCTCCTTTAAGCCAAACCCTAGCAAAAGAGTATGATCGAGTTTCACTTTTGACGTACTTCTTAGAATAGAAACTTGATTATAGATTTGGATGTGCATTGGATAAACAATCATGCACACCAAATTTTGCAACGTTTCAAGCTATTATTTTAACCCCTTTTAAGCCCAACCCTAGTGAAACCGCACGACAAAGTTTCACTTTAGAGCAATTTCTCAAAATTGAAATTTCCTCATACTTGGTCAAACCAAGGCCTAAAAGCTTGCACTTTTTCCTTTAAGCCGAACCTTAGTGAAATAGAATGATGGAGTTTCAATTTTGACCAAATTCTTGGAGTTTCAATTTGATCATATATTTGGATGCCCTTTTGATATAAAAACGTGCACACCAACTTTTGTGATGGTCTGAGCTATTTGGACCCCTTCGAGCCCAACTCTTGTGAAAATGAACAACGGAGTTTCACTTTTGACTAATTTCTCAGAATTGAAATTTGATCAAAGATTTGGATGCCGGTTTGATAGATAACCATGCACTCCAACTTTCGCGACGTTTTGAGCTATTTTCACCCCCTGTAACCCCAATCTTAGCAAAACCACATGATGGAGTTTCACTCTAGACAAATTTCTCGGAATTAAAATTTGATCATAGATTTATATGTGCATTTGGAAGATAAGAGTGCATGCCAACTTTCGTGATGTTTAGAGTTATTTTTGACTCCTTTAAGCCAAACCCTAACAAAACCGCACAATGGAGTTTTGCTTTTGACCAACTTCTAAGAATCGAAACTTAATCATAGATTTGGATGGCCATTGGATAAACAAGCATGCACGCCAACTTTCGCAACGTTCCAAGCTATTTTGAACACCTTTAAGCCCAACCCTAGTGAAAACGCATGACGAAATTTCACTTTTGAGTAGGATCTTATAATTGAAATTTGATCATAGATTTGAATGTCCATTTGATAGAAAAGTGTGCATGCAAAATTTCAGAACGTTCCAAAATATTTCACCCCCTTTAATCGCAACCTCAGCAAAACCATTCAACAGAGTTTCACTTTTGACTAATTTCTCAAAATTAAAATTTGATCGTAGATTTATCTTAGCATTTGGTAGATAACAGTGCCCACCAAATTTCACGATGTTTGAAGTTATTTTGGTCATTATTCAAGGTTGGTCAAGCAAAGGTATAAAAGATGCTATTTTTTCGACTTTCTTATAAGTGAAATTTGAAAGAAAATATAGGTACCCATTTGAGAGATAACTATGCATACACGCTTTCAGGGGATTTCTAGCTATTTTGGACCTTGGTCAAACTTGGTCAAACCAAGGCCTAAAAGGTTGCACTTTTTTCCAATTTCTTACAAATCAAATTTAAAAGTAGATTTAGATACCCATTTGAGAGGCACACATAAGAACGTGCATGATGGAGTTTCACTTTTAACCAATTTCTTGGAATTAAAATTTAAGCATAGATTTAAATGCGCATTTGAAAAATAAGAGTGCATGCCAACTTTCACGATGTTGAGAGCTATTTTCGGCATCTTTAAGGAAAACCCTAACAAAGCTACACGATGCAGTCTCAGCTTTGACCAAATTCTCAAAATTGAAAGCTGATCATATGTTTGGATGCATATTGGATAGACAAGCATGCACGCCCTTTTTCATGACCTTTCAAGTTATTTTTCCCCCCTTAAGTCCAACCCTGTCGAAACTGCACGACGGAGTTTCACTTTCGAGCAGTTTCTTAAAATTTAAATTTGATCATAAATTTGGATGCCCATTTGATGAGCAAGCGTGCATGCAAACTTTTGAGATATTCCAAAATATTTTCACCCCATTTAAGCCCAACCTTAGCAAAACCGCACAATGGAGTTTCATGTTTGACTAATTTCTCAAAATTAAAATTTAAGCGTAGATTTATCGGCGCATTGGGTAGATAAGAGTGCATGCTAACTTTCATGATGTTCGGAGCTATTTTGGTTGTTATTCAACATTGGTCAAGTAAAGGTCTAAGAGATGTTATTTTTTTGGCTTTCTTATAACTGAAATTTGAAAGAGAATTTAGGTACCCTTTTGACAGACAACCATGGATACAAACTTTCAAGGGATTTCGAGCTATTTTGGACCTTAGGCAAACTTGGTGAAACCAAGCCCTAAAAGGTTGTATTTGTTTCCAATTTCTCAAAGCCATTTTCCCCTCCTTTAAATGAAATCGAATGACGGAGTTTCACTTTTGACTAAATTCTCAGAGTTGAAATTTGATCATAGATTTGGATGGCTGTTTGATATAAAAATGTGCACGCCAATTTTTGCAATGGTCCGGGCTATTTGGACCCCTTCGACCCCAACTCTAGCAAAAATGAACGACGAAGTTTCACTTTTGACTAATTTCTCAGAATTGAAATTTGATCATAGATTTGGATGCCTATATGATAGAAAACCGTGCACTCCAACTTCCGCAACATTTTGACCTATTTTCACCATCTATAACCCGAATCCTAGTGAAACCGCATGACGGAGTCTCACTCTTGACAAAAATCTCAGAATTAAAATGTGATCATAGATTTAGATGTGCATTTGCAAGATAAGAGTGCACACCAACTTTCGTGATGTTTAGAGTTCTTTTCGAATCCTTTAAGCCAAACCCTAACAAAACCGCATGATGGAGTTTTGCTTTTGACCAACTTCTAAGAATTGAAACTTGATCATAGATTTGGATGCCCATTAAATAAACAAGCATGCATGCCAACTTTTGCAACGTTCCAAGCTATTTTGACCACCTTTAAGCCCAACCCTAGCGAAAACGCATGACGAAGTTTCACTTTTGAGCAGTTTCTTATAATTGAATTTTGATCATAGATTTGAATGTCCATTTGATAGACAAGCGTGCACGCGAAATTTCCAGACGTTCCAAAATATTTCACCCCCTTTAATCCCAACCTCAGCAAAACCATACAACAGAGTTTCACTTTTGACTAATTTCTCAGAATTAAAATTTGATTGTAGATTTATCTTTGCATTTGGTAGATAAAAGTGCACACCAATTTCCACGATGTTCGAATTTGTTTTCGTCATTGTTCAAGGTTGGTCAAGCAAAGGTCTAAGAGATGCTATTTTTTCAACTTTCTTGTAGGTGAAATTTGAAAGAGAATTTAGGTACCCATTTGAGAGATAACCATGCATACACACTTTCGGGGGATTTCAAGCTACTTTGGACCTTGGTCAAACTTGGACAAACCAAGCCCTAAAAGGTTGCACTTTTTTCCAATTTCTTAGAAATCAAATTTAGAAGTAGATTTAGAAACCCATTTAAGAGGCACACATAAAAACGTGCACGACTGAGTTTCACTTTTAACCAATTTCTTTGAATTAAAATTTAATCATAGATTTAAATGCGCATTTGGAAAATAAGAGTGTGTGCCAACTTTCACGATGTTGAGAGCTATTTTCAACATCTTTAAGCCAAACCATAACAAAACTGCACGATGTAGTCTCAGCTTTGAAGAAATTCTCAGAATTGAAACCTGATCATATGTTTGGATGCATATTGGATAGACAAGCATGCACACCAAATTTCATGACGTTTCGAGTTATTTTGACCCCCTTTAAGCCCAACCCTATCGAAACTGCATGGCGGAGTTTCACTTTCGAGCAGTTTCTTAGTATTTAATTTTGATCATAAATTTTGATGCCCATTTGATGAACAAGCACGCATGCAAACTTTTGAGACATTCCAAAATATTTTCACCCCCTTTAAGCCCAACCTTAGCAAAACCGCACAACGAAGTTTCACATTTGACTAATTTATCAAAATTAAAATTTAATCGTAGATTTATCGGTGCATTTGGTAGATAAGAGTGCATGCTAAATTTCATGATGTCTGAAATCAAATTTAAAAGTAGATTTAGATACCCATTTAAGAGGCACACATAAAAACATGCACAACGAAGTTTCACTTTTAACCAATTTCTTGGAATTAAAATTTAATCATTGATTTAAATACGCATTTGGAAGATAAGAGTGCATGCCAAGGTTAACGATGTTGAGAGCTATTTTCAGCATCTTTAAGCCAAACCCTAACAAAACTGCAGGATGTAGTCTCAGCTTTGACCAAATTCTTAGAATTGAAACCTGATAATAGGTTTGGATGCATATTGGATAGAAAAGCATGCACGCCAACTTTCGCGACGTTTCAAGCTATTTTGATCCGCTCTAAACCCAACCCTGTCAAAACCGCATGAAGCAGTTTCACTTCCGAGCAGTTTCTTAGAATTTAAGTTTTATCATATATTTGGATGCCCATTTGATGAACAAGTGTGCATGCAAACTTTTGACACATTCCAAAATATTTTCTCCCACTTTAAGACCGATCTTAGCAAACCCGCACAACGGAGTTTCACATCTGACTAATTTCTCAAAATTAAAATTTAATCATAGATTTATCGACCCATTTGGTAGATAAGAGTGCATGCTAACTTTCATGATGGTCGGAGCTGTTTTGGTCGTTATTCAAGGTTGATTAAGTAAAGGTCTAAGAGATGTTATTTTTTCGGCTTTCTTGTAATTGAAATTTGAAAGAGAATTTAGGTACCCATTTGAGGTCTAACCATGCATACAAACTTTCAGTGGATTTCAAGCTATTTTGGACCTTAGGAAAACTTGGTGAAACCAAGACATAAAAGGTTGCATTTGTTTCCAATTTCTGAAAGCCATTTTCCCCTCCTTTAAGCCAAACCTTAGCGAAATCAAATCATGGAGTTTCACTTTTGACCAAATTCTCGGATTTGAAATTTGATCATAGATTTGGATTCCCGTTTGATATAAAAACGTGCACACCAACTTTTGCAATGGTCCAAGCTATTTGGACCCCTTCGAGCCCAACTCTAGCGAAAATGAACGACGGAGTTTCACTTCTGACTAATATCTTAGAATTGAAATTTGATCATAGATTTGGATGCCCGTTTCATAGATAACCATGAACTCCAACTTTCGCGACGTTTTGAGTTATTTTCACCACCTATTTTTGAGCTATCTTAGCGAAACCGCATGACGGAATTTCACTCTTAACAAATTTCTCGGAATTAAAATTTCATCATATTTTAGATGTGCATTTGGAAGATAAGAGTGCACGCCAACTTTCATGATGTTCAGAGTTATTTTTGACTCCTTTAAGCCAAACCCTAACAAAACCACACGATGGAGTTTTGCTTTTGACAAACTTCTAAGAATTGAAACTTAATCATAGATTTGGATGCCCATTAGATAAACAAGCATGCACGCCAACGTTTGCAATGTTCCAAGCTATTTTGACCACCTTTAAGCCCAACCCTAGCGAAAATGCATGACAAAGTTTCACTTTTGAGCAATTTCTTATAATTGAAATTTGATCATAGATTTGAATTCCCATTTGATAGACAAGCGTGCACGCAAAATTTTGAGACGTTCCAAAATATTTCACCCCTTTAATCCCAACCTCAACAAAACCATACAATTAAAATTTCTCAGAATTAAATTTGATCGTATATTTATCTTAGCATTTGGTAGATACCAATGCACACCAATTTTCACGATGTTCGAAGTTATTTTGGTCATTATTTAAGGTTCATCAAGCAAAGGTCTAAGAGATGCTATTTTTTTGACTTTCTTGTAATTGAAATTTGAAAGAGAATTTAGGTACCCATTTGAGAGATAAGCATACATACACACTTTCAGGGGATGTCGAGTTATTTTGGTCCTCGGTCAAACTTGGTCAAACCAAGGCGTAAAAGTCCAATTTCTTAGAAATCAAATTTAAAAGTAGATTTAGATACCCATTTCGGCACTTAGTCAAGGTTGGTCAAACCATGTTCTAAGAAATGCAATTTTCTTGACTTTCTTGAAATTGAAATTTGAAACTGTATTTAGGTACCTACCCATTTGAGAGATAATCCCTACATGTAGATTTTTATGGGATTGCGAGCCATTTTGGACCTCGGTCAAACTTTGTCAAACGAAGGCCGAAAACGTTGCATTTTTTCCATTTTCTGAAAATTCAAATTTTAAAGTAGATTTAGATAACCATTTCAAAGATAGGCATGGACACCTATTTTTATGAGATTTGGAGCTATTTTGGCCCTCATTAGAGGATGGTCAAACAAAAGTTGAAAAGATGCACTTTTGTTGACTTTTTCAAAAGTGAAATTTGAAAAGGTACCCATTTAAATAAACAAGTGTACACACTAACTTTCGTGACGTTCCGAGCTATTTCACTCCCTTTAAGTGCAACCTTAGCGAAAGTGCACGATAAAGTTTCTCGTTTGACCAATTTCATAGAATTGAAATATGATCATATATTTAGATGCCCATTTGGTAGATAAGAGTGCATGCCAAATTTAGTGATGTTTAGAGCTCTTTTTCCCTCCTTTAAGACAAATCTTCGCGAAACCGCATGACAGAGTTTCCCTTTTGACCAAATTCCCAGAATTGAAATTTGATCATTGATTTGGATACCCGTTTGATATACAAGCGTGCACGCCAAATTTTGTAATGCGTCGAGCTATTTGGACCCGCTTTAAGCTGAACTATAGCAAAAATGCACGGCGAAGTTTCACTTTTGACAATTTTCTCGCAATTGAAATTTGATCATAGATTTGGATGCCCATTTGATAGACAAGCGTGTTGTCCAACTTTCACTACATTTCGAGCTATTTTCACCCCCTTTAACCCCAACCTTTGTGAAATCGCACGACAGAGTTTCACTTTTTACAAGTTTATCGGAATTAAAATTTGATCATATCTTTTGATGCACATTTGGATGATAAGTGTGCATGCCAACTTTCATGATGTTCAGAGTTACTTTCAGCTCCTTTAAGCCAAACCCTAACAAAACTGTATGATGGAGATTCACTTTTGACGTACTTCTTAGAATGGAAACTTGATCATAGATTTGGATGGCCATTGGATAAACAATCATGCACGCGAAATTTTGCAATGTTGCGAGCTACTATTTTGACCCCTTTTAAGTCCAACACTAATGAAACCACACGACAGAGTTTCACTTTTGAGCAGTTTCTCAGAATTGAAATTTTCTCATAGATTTGGATGTCCATTTGATAGACAAGCTTGCACATGAAATTTCACAACAGTACGAAATAGTTTCACTCGCTTTGAGCCCAACCTTAGCAAAACTGCGCAACGAAGTTTCACATATGACTAATTTCTCAAAATTAAAATTTAATCGTAGATTTAGCGCCGCATTTGGTAGATAAGAGTGCATGCTAACTTTCATGATGTTCAGAGCTATTTTGGTCGTTATTCAAGGTTGGTCAAGTAAAGGTCTATGAGATGTTATTTTTTCAGTTTTCTTGTAATTGAAATTTGAAAGAGAATTTAGGTAACCATTTGAGAGATAACCATGCATACAAACTTTCATGGGATTTTGAGCTATTTTGGACCTTAGGCAAACTTGGTGAAACCAAGGCCTAAAAGGTTGCATTTGTTTCCGATTTCTCAGCCATTTTCCCCTCCTTTACGCCAAACCTTAGCAAAATCGAATGATGGAGTTTCACTTTTGACCAAATTCTTGAAGTTGAAATTTGATCATAGATTTGGATGCCCATTTGATATAAAAACGTGCATGCCAACTTTTGCAATGGCCCGAGCTATTTGGGCCCCTTCGAGACCAACTCTAGAAAAAATGCACGACGGAGTTTCCCTTCTAACCAATTTCTCAGAATTGAAATTTGATTATAGATTTGGATGCCCGTTTGATAGATCACCGTGCACTCCAACTTTCACGACGGTTTGAGCTATTTTCTCCCCCTTTAACCCCAAACTTAGCGAAACCACATGACAGAGTTTCACTCTTGACCAATTTCTCAGAATTAAAATTTGATCATAGATTTAGATTTGCATTTCGAAGATAAGAGTGCACGCCAACTTTCATGATGTTTCGAGTTATTTTCGACTCCTTTAGGCCAAATCCTAACAAAACTGCAAGATGGAGTTTCGCTTTTGACCAACTTCTAAGAATTGAATCTTGATTATAGATTTGGATGCCCATTAGATAAACAAGCATGCATGCCAATTTTTGCAACGTTCCAAGCTATTTTGACCACATTTAAGCCCAACCCTAGCGAAAATGCATGACGAAGTTTCACTTTTGAGTAGTTTCTTATAATTGAAATTTGATCATAGATTTCAATGCCCATTTGATAGACAAGCATGCATGCGGAATTTTGAGGCGTTCCAAAATATTTCACCCCCTTTAATCCCAACCTCATCTAAACCATACAACAGAGTTTCACTTTTGACTAATTTCTAAGAATTAAAATTTGATCGTAGATTTATCTTAACATTTGGTAGATAACAGTGCACACCAACTTTCACTATGTTCGAAGTTATTTTGGTCGTTATTCAAGGTTGTTCAAGCAAAGGTCTAAGAGATGCTGTTTTTTCGACTTTCTTGTAATTGAAATTTCAAAGAGAATTTAGATACCCATTTGAGAGATAACCATACATACACACTTTCAGGGGATTTCGAGTTGTTTTGGACCTTGGTCAAACTTGGTCAAAGCAAGGCCTAAAAGGTTGCACTTTTTTCCAATTTTTTAGAAATCAAATTTAAAAGTAGATTTAGATGCCCATTTAAGAGGCACACATATTTTTGCGAATTTCGAGTTATTCCGGCACTTAGTTAAGGTTGGTCAAACCAAGTTCTAAGAAATGCACTTTTCTTGACTTTCTCGAAATTGAAATTTGAAACTATATTTAGGTACCCATTTGAGAGATAATCCCTACATGTATATTTTTTTGGGATTGCGAGCCTTTTTGGACCTCGATCAAACTTTATCAAACCAAGGCCTAAAACGTTGCATTTTTTCCATTTTATTAAAATACAAATTTTGAAGTAGATTTAGATACCCATTTTAAAGATAGACATGGACACCTATTTTTATGCTATTTGGAGCTATTTTCGCCCTCATTCAAGGATGATCAAACAAAAGCTGAAAAGATGCACTTTTGTTGTCTTTTTAAGAAGTGAAATTTGAAAGTAGATTTATGTACCCATTTCAATAAACAAGCATACACGCTAACTTTCGCGATGTTCTGATCTATTTCACTCCCTTTAAGTGCAACCTTAGCGAAAGAGCACGATAAAGTTTCTCTTTTGACCAATTTCTTAGAATTGAAATATGATCATAGATTTAGATGCCCATTTGGTAGATAAGAGTGCATGCCAAATTTAGTGATGTTCAGAGCTCTTTTTCCCTCCCTTAAGCCAAACCTTAGCGAAACCGCATGATGGAGTTTCACTCTTGACTAAATTCCTAGAATTGAAATTTGATCATAGATTTGGATGCCCAGTTTATATACAAGCATGCACGCCAAATTTTGCAATGTTTCGAGCTATTTGGACTCGCTTTAAGTCGAACTCTAGCGAAAATGCATGACGAAGTTTCACTTTTGACAATTTTCTCACAATTGAAATTTGATCATAGATTTGGATGCCCATTACATAGACAAGCATGCACTCCAAATTTTGTGACATTCTGAGATATTTTCACCCCCTTTAACCCAAACGTTTGCGAAACCGCACAACGGAGTTTCACTTCTTACAAATTTCTCGCAATTAAAATTTCTCGCTCCTTTAAGCCAAACCCTAACAAAATTGTACGATCGAGTTTCACTTTTGATTTAATTCTTAGAATAGAAACTTGATTATAGATTTGGATGCCCATTGGATAAACAATCATGCACGCCAAATTTTGCAACGTTTCGAGCTATTATTTTGACCCCTTTTAAGCCCAACCTTAGTGAAACCGCATGACAGAGTTTCACTTTTGAGCAGTTTCTCATAATTCAAATTTGCTCATACTTGGTCAAACAATGGCCTAAAAGCTTGCACTTTTTGCAATGTTCCAAGCTATTTTGACCATATTTAAGGCCAACCCTAGTGAAAATGCATGATGAAGTTTCACTTTTGAGCAGTTTCTTATAATTGAAATTTGATCATAGAGTTATTTTCAACTCCTTTAAGCCAAACCCTAACAACAGAGTTTCACTTTTGACTAATTTCTCAAAATTAAAATTTGATCGTAGATTTATCTTAGCATTTGGTAGATAACAATGCACACCAACTTCCATGATGTTCACAGTTCTTTTGGTCATTATTTGAGGTTGGTCAAGCAAATGTTTAAGAGATGCTATTTTTTCGACTTTCTTGTAAGTGAAATTTGAAAGAGAATTTAGATAGCCATTTGAGAGATAACCATGCATACACACTTTCAGGGGATTTCGAGCTATTTTGGACCTTGGTCAAACCAAGGCCTAAAAGGTTGCACTTTTTTTGAATTTCTTAGAAATCAAATTTAAAAGTAGATTTAGATACCCACTTAAGAGGCACACATAAAAACGTGCACGACGGAGTTTCACTTTTAACCAATTTCTTGGAATTAAAATTTAATCATAGATTTAAATGCGCATTTGGAAAATAAGAGTGCATGCCAACTTTCACTATGTTGAGAGCTATTTTTGGCATCTTTAAGCCAAACCCTAACAAAACTACATGATGCAGTATCAGCTATGACCAAATTCTTAGAATTGAAACCTGATCATATGTTTGGATGCATATTGGATAGACAAGCATGCACACCAACTTTCACAACGTTTCGAGCTATTTTGACCCCCTTTAAGCCCAACCCTATCGAAACCGCGGGACAGAGTTTCACTTTCCAGCAGTTTCTTAGAATTTAAATTAAATCATAAATTTGAATGCCCATTTGATGAACAAGCGTGCATGCAAACTTTTGAGACATTCCAAAATATTTCCACCCCCTTTAAGCCCAACCTTAGCAAAACCACACAACGGAGTTTCACGTTTGACTAATTTCTCAAAATTAAAATTTAGTCGTACATTTATTGGCGCATTTGGTAGATGAGAGTGCATGCTAACTTTCATGATGTTCGGAGCTATTTTGGTCGTTATTCAAGGTTGGTCAAGTAAAGTTCTAAGAGATGTTATTTTTCCGACTTTCTTGTAATTGAAATTTGAAAGAGAATTTAGGTACCCATTTGAGAGATAACCATGCATACAAACTTTCAATGGATTTCGAGCTATTTTGGAACTTAGGCAAACTTGGTGAAACCAAGCCCTAAAAGTTTGTATTTGTTTCCAATTTCTCAAAGCCATTTTCCCCTCCTTTAAGCCAAACCTTAGTGAAATCGAATGATGGAGTTTCACTTATGACTAAATTCTCGGATTTGAAATTTGATTATAGATTTGGATGCCCGTTTGATATAAAAATGTGCAAGCCAACTTTTGCAATGGTCCAAGCTATTTGGACCCCTTCAAGCCCAACCCTAGCGAAAATGAACGACGGAGTTTAACTTCTGACTGATTTCTCAAAATTAAAATTTGATCATAGATTTGGATGCCCATTTGATAGATAACCGTCCACTTCAACTTTCACGACGTTTTGAGCTATTTTCACCCCCTGTAAACCCAATCTTAGCGAAACCACATGATGGAGTTTCACTCTTGACAAATTTCTCAAAATTAAACTTTGATCATAGATTTAGATGTGCATTTGGAAGATAAGAGTGCGCGCCAACTTTCCTGTTGTTCAGAGTTATTTTCGACTCCTTTAAGCCAAACCCTAACAAAACTACACGATGGAGTTTCGCTTTTGATCAACTTCTAAGAATTGAAATTTGATCATAGATTTGGATGCCCATTAGATAAACAAGCATGCATGCCAACTTTTGCAACGTTCTAAGCTATTTTGACCACCTTTAAGCCCAACCCTAGCGAAAACGCATGACGAAGTTTCACTTTTGAGCAGTTTCTTATAATTGAAATTTGATCATAGATTTGAATGTCTGTTTGATAGACAAGCATGCATGCGAAATGTCGGGACGTTCCAAAATATTTCCCCCCCTTTAATCCCAACCTCAGCAAAACCATACAACAGAGTTTCACTTTTGACTAGTTTCTTAGAATTAAAATTTGATCGTAGATTTATCTTAGCATTTGGTAGATAACAGTGCACACCAACTTTCATGATGTTCAAAGTTATTTTGGTCATTATTCAATTTTGGTCAAGCAAAGGTCTAAGAGATCCTATTTTTTTGACTAACTTGTAAATGAAATTTGAGAGATAACCATGCATACACACTTTCAGGGGATTTTGAGCTATTTTGGACCTTGGTCATACTTGGTCAAACCAAGGCCTAAAAGGTTGCACTTTTTTCCAATTTCTTAGAAATCAAATTTAAAAGTAGATTTAGATACCCATTTAAGGGGCACACATAAAAACGTGCACAACGGAGTTTCACTTTTAACCAATTTCTTGGAATTAAAATTTAATCATTGATTTAAATGCGCATTTGGAAGATAAGAGTGCATGCCAACTTTCACGATGTTGAGAGCTATTTTTGGCATCTTTAAGCCAAACCCTAACAAAAATGCAAGATACAGTCTCAGCTTTGACCAAATTCTTAGAATTGAAACCTGATAATAGGTTTGGATGCATATTGGATAGACAAGCATGCACGCCAACTTTCGCGACGTTCTTAGCTATTTTGACACCCTTTAAGCCCAACCCTGTCGAAACTGCATGGAGTTTCACTTTCGAGCAGTTTTTAGAATTTAAATTTGATCATAAATTTGGATGCCCATTTGATGAACAAGCATACATGCAAACGTTTGTGACATTCCAAAATATTTTCACCCCCTTTAAGCCCAACCTTAGCAAAACCGCAGAACGGAGTTTCACGTTTGACTAATTTCTCAAAATTAAAATTTAATCGTAGATTTATCGGCGCATTTGGTAGATAAGAGTGCATGCTAACTTTCATGATGTTCGGAGCTATTTTGGTCGTTATCAAGGTTGGTTAAGTAAAGGTCTAAGTGATGTTATTTTTTCGGCTTCTTGTAATTGAAATTTGAAAGAGAATTTAGGTACTCGTTTGAGAGATAACCATGCATACAAAATTTCAGGGGATTTCGAGCTATTTTGGACCTTAGGCAAACTTGGTGAAACCAAGACATAAAAGGTTGCATTTGTTTCCAATTTCTCAAAGCCATTTTCCCCTCCTTTAAGCCAAACCTTAGTGAAATCGAATGATGGAGTTTCACTTTTGACCAAATTCTTGGAGTTGAAATTTGATCATAGATTTGGATGCCCACTTGATATAAAAATGTGCACACCAACTTTTGCAATGGTCCAAGCTATTTGGACCGCTTCGAGCCCAAGTCTAGCAAAAATGAACGATGGAGTTTCACTTCTGACTAATTTATCAGAATTGAAATTTGATCATAGATTTGGATGCCTGTTTGATAGATAACCGTGCACTCCAACTTTTGTGACGTTTTGAGCTATTTTCACCCCTTGTAACCCCAATCTTAGCGAAACCGCATGACGGAGTTTCACTCTTGACAAATTTCTCGGAATTAAAATTTGATTATAGATTTAGATGTGCATTTGGTAGATAAGAGTGCACACCAACTTTCATGATGTTCAGAGTTATTTTCGACTCCTTTAAGCCAAACCCTAACAAAACCGCACAATGGAGTTTCGCTTTTTACCAACTTCTAAGAATTGAAACTTGATCATAGATTCAGATGCCCATTAGATAAACAAGTTTGCACGCCAACTTTCACAACGTTTTAAGCTATTTTGACCACCTTTAATCCCAACCCTAGCGAAAAAGCATGACGAAGTTTCACTTTTGAGCAGTTTCATATAATTGAAATTTGATCGTAAATTTGAATGCCCATTTCATAGACAAGCGTGCATGCGAAATTTCGAGACGTTGAAAAATATTTCACCTGCTTTAATCCCAACCTCAACAAAACCATACAACAGAGTTTCACTTTTGACTAATTTCTCTGAATTAAAATTTAATCGTAGATTTATCTTAGCATTTGGTAGATAGCAGTGCACACCAACTTTCACGATGTTCGAAGTTATTTTGTTCATTATTCAAGGTTGGTGAAGCAAAGGTCTAAGAGATGCTATTTTTTTGGACTTTCTTGTAAGTGAAATTTGAAAGAGAATTTAGGTACCCATTTAAGAGATAACCATGCATACACACTTCCAGGGGATTTTGAGCTATTTTGGACCTTGGTCAAACTCGGTCAAACCAAGGCCTAAAAGGTTGCACTTTTTTGCAATTTCTTAGAAATCAAATTTAAAAGTAGATTTACGTACCCATTTAAGAGTCACACATAAAAACTTTTACAGCGGAGTTTCACTTTTAACCAATTTCTTGGAATTAAAATTTAATCATAGATTTAAATGCGCATTTGGAAGATAAGACTGCATGCCAACTTTCATGATGTTGAGAGTTATTTTCAACATCTTTAAGCCAAACCCTAACAAAACTTCAAGATGCAGTCTCAGCTTTGACCAAATTCTTAGAATTGAAACCTGATCATAGGTTTGGATGCATATTGGATAGACAAGCATGCACGCCAACTTTGGCAACGTTCCGAGCTATTTTGACCCCCTTTAAGCCCAACCCTCTCGAAACCGCAAGAAGGAGTTTCACTTTCGAGCAGTTTCTTCGAATTAAAATTTGATCATAAATTTGGATGCCCATTTGATGAACAAGCGTTCATGCAAAATTTTGAGACATTCCAAAATATTTTCACCCCCTTTAAGCCCAACCTTAGCAAAACCGCACAACGAAATTTCACGTTTGACTAATTTCTCAAAATTAAAATTTAATCGTAGATTTATCGGTCCATTTGTTAGATAAGAGTGCATGTTAACTTTCCTGATGTTCGAAGCTATTTTGGTCATTATTCAAGGTTGGTCAAGTAAAGGTCTAAGAGATGTTATTTTTTCAGCTTTCTTGTAATTGAAATTTGAAAGAGAATTTAGGTACCCATTTGAGAGATAACCATGCATACAAACTTTCAGGGGATTTTGAGCTATTTTGGACCTTAGGCAAACTTGGTGAAACCAAGACATAAAAGGTTGCATTTATTTCCAATTTCTCAAAGCCATTTTTCCCTCTTTTAAGCCAAACCTTAGCTTAATTGAATGATGGAGTTTCACTTTTGACCAAATTCTCGGAGTTGAAATTTGATCATAGATTTGGATTCCCATTTGCTAGAGAAGCGTACACTCCAACTTTCGCGAGACTCCGAGCTATTTTCACCTAATTTAAGCGTAGCCTTAGCAAAATAACACAAGTGAGTTTCACTTTTGACCAATTTCTCTAAATTAAAATTTGATCGTAGATTTATCTGCACATTTGGTAGATAAGAGTGCATGCCAACTTTCATGATGTTTGTAGCTATTTTGGTTGTTATTTAAGGCTGGTCAAGCAAAGGTCTGAGAGATCATACTTTTTCGACTTTCTCATAATTGAGATTTGAAAGCGAACTTAGATACCCATTTGAGAGATAACCATGAATACAAAATTTGAGGGAATTTCGAACTATTTTGGACCTTAGTCAAACTTGGTCAAACCAAGGCCTAAAAGCTTGCACTTTTTTCCAATTTCTTAAAAATCAAATGTAAAAGTATATTTAGATACCACTTTTTTCAAATATAGGCATTGACACCTATTTTTATGAGATTTGGAGCAATTTTGGCCCTTAATCAAGGATGGTCAAACTAAGGTTGAAAATATGCACTTTTGTTGACTTTTTCATAATTGAAATTTGAAAGTGGATTTAGGTACCCATTTCAATAAACAAGCGTACATGACAACTTTTGTAACATTCTGAGCTATTTTCAATCCCTTTAAGTGCAACCTTAGTGAAAGCATCGATATGTCCATCTGGTAGATAAGCGTGCACACATATTTTTGTGAGATTTCTAGTTAGATAAGAGTGCATGAAAAATTTCGTGATGTTCAGAGCTATTTTCCCATCCTTTAAGCCAAAACTTAGCGAAATCGAATGATGGAGTTTCACTTTTAACCAAATTCTCAGAGTTGAAATTTGATCATAGATTTGAATGCCCGTTTGATATAAAAGCGTGCACGTAAACTTTTGCGATGTTTCGAGCTATTTGGATCCCTTAGAGCCCAACTCTAGCGAAAATGCACGACGAAGTTTCACTTCTGACCAATTTCTCAGAATTGAAATTTGATCATAGATTTGGATGCCCATTTGATAGAGAACTGTGCACTCCAACTTTCATGACACAACGAGCTATTTTCACATGCTTTAACCCCAACCTTCATGAAACTGTAGAAAGGAGTTTCACTTTTAACTAATTTCTTGGAATTAAAATTTAATCATAGATTTAAATGTGCATTTGGAAGATAACAGTACATGCCAACTTTCATGATGTTGACAACTATTTTTGGCATCTTTAAGCCAAACCATAACAAAATTGCACGATGGAGTCTCACGTTTTGAGCTATTTTACTCCCTTTAAGTGCATCCTTAGCGAAAGCACATGTTAAAGTTTCTCTTTTGACCAATTTCTTAGAATTGAAATATGATCATAGATTTAGATGCCCATTTGGTTGATAAGAGTGCATGCCAAATTTAGTGATGTTTAGAGCTCTTTTTGCCTCCTTTAAGCCAAATCTTAGCGAAACTGGATGATGGAGTTTCACTTTTGACCAAATTCCCAGAATTGAAATTTGATCATAGGTTTGGATGCCCATTTGATATACAAGCTTGCACGTCAAATTTTGCAATCTTTTGAGCTATTTGGACCTGCTTTAAGCCGAACTCTAGCGAAAATGCATGACGAAGTTTCACTTTTGACAATTTTCTCGCAAATTGAAATTTGATCATAGATTTGGATGCCCATTTGATAGACAAGTGTGCACTCCAAATTTCACGACGTTTCAAGCTATTTTCACTCCCTTTAACCCCAACCTTTGTGAAACCGCACGACAGAGTTTCACTTTTTACAAAATTCTCGAAATTGAAATTTGATCATATCTTTTGATGCGCATTTGGATGATAAGTGTGCACAACAACTTTCACGATGTTCAGAGTTATTTTCAGCTCCTTTAAGCCAAACCCTAACAAAACTGTACGATAGAGTTTCACTTTTCATGTACTTATTAGAATGGAAACTTGATCATAGATTTGGATGCCCATTGAATAAACAATCATGCACGCCAAATTTTGCAACATTCCGAGCTATTATTTTGACCCCTTTTACACCCAACCGTAATGAAACCGCATGACAGAGTTTCACTTCTGACCAATTTCTTTGAATTGAAATTTGATAATAGATTTATCTGCACATTTGATAGATAAGAGTGCATGCCAACTTTCACGATGTTCGTAGCTATTTTGGTCGTTATTCAAAGCTAGTGAAGCAAAGGTCTAAGAGATCATATTTTTTCAAGTTTCTCATAATTGAAATTTGAAAGAGAACTTAGATACCCATTTGAGAGATAACCATGCATACAAACTCTGAGGGGATTTCGAACTATTTTGGACCTTAGTCAAAATTGGTCAAACCAAGGCCTAAAAGCTTGCACTTTTTCCAATTTCTTAGAAATAAAATGTAAAATTATATTTAGATACCCATTTAAGAGATAAGCGTGCACACATATTTTTGTGAGAATTTGGGTTATTTCAGCCCTTAGTTAAGGTTGGTCAAACGAAGTTCTAATAAATGCACTTTTCTTGACTTTCTCGAAATTGAAATTTGAAACTGTATTTAGGTATCCATTTGGTAGATGAAGCATACATGTATATTTTTGGGGATTACGAGCCATTTTGGACATTGGTCAAACTTCGTCAAACCAAGGCCTAAAACGTTGCATTATTTCCAATTTCTCAAAATTCAAATTTTAAATTAGATTTAGATACCCATTTCAAATATAGGCATTGACACCTATTTTTATAAGATTTGGAGCTATTTTGGCCCTTAATCAAGGATGGTCAAACCAAGGTTGAAAATATGCACTTTTGTCGACTTTTTCAGAATTGAAATTCGAAAGTGGATTTAGGTACCCATTTCAATAAACAAGTGTACATGCCAACTTTCGTAACGTTCCAAGCTATTTTCACTCCCTTTAAGTGCAACCTTAGCGAAAGCGCCGATATCCCATTTGGTAGATAAGCGTGCACACATCTTTTTGTGAGATTTATAGTTAGATAAGAGTGCATGAAAACTTTCGTGATGTTCAGAGCTATTTTCCCATCATTTAAGCCAAACCTTAGCGAAATCGAATGATGGAGTTTCACTTTTGACCAAATTCCTGGAGTTGAAATTTGATCATACATTTGGATGCTCGTTTGATATAAAAGCGTGTACGCCAACTTTTGCAATGTTTCGAGCTATTTGGACCCCTTTGAGCCCAACTCTAGCGAAAATGCACAACAGAGTTTCACTTCTGACCAATTTCTTGGAATGGAAATTGGATCACAGATTTGGATGCCCATTTGATAGAGATGTGTGCACTCCAACTTTCACGACACAACGAGCTATTTTCACCCCGTTTAACCCCAACCTTGGCGAAACCGAACAACGGAGTTTCACTTTTAACCAATTTCTTTGAATTAAAATTTAATCATATATTTAAATGCACATTTGGAAGATAAGAGTACATGTAAAATTTCATGATGTTCAGATCTATTTTTGGCATCTTTAAGTCAAACCCTAACAAAACTGCACAATGGAGTCTCAGATTTGATAAAATTCTCAGAATTGAAACTTGATCATAGGTTTGGATGCATATTGGATAGACAAGCATGCACGCCAACTTTCACGACATTTTGAGCTATTTTGACCTCTTTTAAGCCCAACCCTGTCGAAACCACACGACGAAGTTTCACTTTTGAGCAGTTTCTTAGAATTTAACTTTGATCATAAATTTGGATGCCCATTTGATGAACAAGCATGCATGCAAACTTTTGATACATTCCAAAATATTTGCAGCCCCTTTAAGCCCAACCTTAGCAAAACCACACAACGGAGTTTCACGTTTGATTAATTTCTCAAAATTAAAATTTAATCGTAGATTTATAGGTGCATTTGGTAGATAAGAGTGCATGCTAACTTTCACGATGTTTGGAGGTATTTTGGTCATTATTCAAGGTTGGTTACGTAAAGGTCTAAGAGATGTTATTTTTTCAGCTTTCTTGTAATTAAAATTTGAAAGAGAATTTAGGTACCCATTTGAGAGATAACCATGCATAAAAACTTTCAGGGGATTTCAAGCTATTTTGGACCTTAGGCAAACTTGGTGAAACCAAGGCCTAAAAGGTTGGATTTATTTCCAATTTCTTAGAGCCATTTTCCCCTCCTTTAAGCCAAACCTTAGTGAAATCGAATGATGGAGTTTCAATTTTGACCAAATTCTCAAAGTTGAAATTTGAACCTAGATTTGGATACCCATTTGATATAAAAACGTGCACGCCAACTATTGCAATGGTCCGATATATTTGGACCCCTTCGAGCCCAACTCTAGTGAAAATACACGACGGAGTTTCACTTCTGACCAATTTCTCAGAATTGAAATTTGTTCATAGATTTGGATGCCCATTTGATAGATAACCGTGCACTCCAACTTTTGTGATGTTTTGAGCTATTTTCACCCCCTTTAACCCCAATCTTAGAGAAACCGCATGACGAAGTTTCACTCTTGACCAATTTCTCAGAATTAAAATTTGATCAGAGATTTAGATGTGCATTTGGAAGATAAGAGTGCACGCCAACTTTCATGATGTTCAGAGTTATTTTTGACTCCTTTAAGCCAAACCCTAACAAAACCGCACCATGGAGTTTCCATTTTGACCAACTTCTAAGAATTGAAACTTGATCATAGATTTGGATGCCCATGAGATAAACAAGCATGCACGCCAAGTTTCGCAATGTTCCAAGCTATTTTGACCACCTTTAAGCCCAATCCTAGCAAAAACGCATGACGAAGTTTCACTTTTGAGCAGTTTCTTATAATTTAAATTTGATCATAGATTTGAATGCCCATTTGATAGACAAGTGTGCTTGCAAAATTTTGAGACGTTCCAAAATATTTCACCCCCTTTAATCCAAACCTCAGCAAAAGCATATAGAGTTTCACTTTTGACTAATTTCTCAGAATTAAAATTTGATCGTAGATTTATCTTAGCATTTGGTAGATAACAGTGCACACCAACTTTCATGATGTTCAAAGTTATTTTGGTCATATTCAAGGTTGGTAAAGCAAAGGTCTAAGAGATGTTATTTTTTTGACTTTCTTGTAATTGAAATTTGAAAGAGAATTTAGGTACCCATTTGAGAGATAACCATGCATACACACTTTCAGGGGATTTTGAGCTATTCTAGAAATCAAATTTAAAAGTAGATTTAGATACCCATTTAAGAGACACATATTTTTGTGAATTTCAAGTTATTTCGGCTCTTAGTTAAGGTTGGTCAAACCAAGTTCTAAGAAATGCACTTTTCTTGGCTTTCTCGAAAATCCCTACATGTAGAGTTTTTTGGGATTGTGAGCCATTTGGACCTCAATCAAACTTCGTCAAACCAAGGCCTAAAACGTTGCATTTTCTCCATTTTCTGAAAATTCAAATTTTAAATTAGATTTAGATACCCATTTAAAAGATAGGCATGGACACCTATTTTTATGAGATTTGGAGCTATTTTGGCCCTCATTTAAGGAGGGTCAAACAAAAGTTGAAAAGATGCAATTTTGTTGAATTTTTTCAGAAGTGAAATTTGAAAGTGGATTTAGGTACCCATTTCAATAAACAAGCGTACACACTAACGTTCACGACCTTTCGAGCTATTTCACTCCCTTTAAGTGCAACCTTAGCATGATAAAGTTTCTCTTTTGACCAATTTCTTAGAATTGAAATATGATCATAGATTTAGATGCCCATTTGGTAGATAAGAGTGCATGCCAAATTCAGTGATGTTTAGAGCTCGTTTTCCCTCCTTTAAGTGAAACCGCATGACAGAGTTTCACTTTTGACCAAATTCCTAGAATTGAAATTTGATCATAGATTTGGATGCCCGTTTGATATACAAGCGTGCACGCCAAATTATGCAATGTTTCGAGCTATTTGGACCTGCTTTAAGCCGAAATCTAGCGAAAATGCACGACAAAGTTTCACTTTTGACAATTTTCACACAATTGAAATTTGATCATAGATTTGGATGCCCATTTGATAGACAAGCGTGCACTCCAACTTTCGTGAAGTTTCAAGCTATTTTCACCCCCTTTAACCCCAACCTTTGCGAAACCGTAAGACGGAGTTTCACTTTTTACAAATTTGCCGAAATTAAAATTTGATCATATCTTTTGATGTGCATTTGGATGATAAGTGTGCATGCCAACTTTCAGATGTTCAGAGTTATTTTCAGCTCCTTTAAGCCAAACCCTAACAAAAATGTACGATGGAGTTTCACTTTTGACGTAATTCTTAGAATGGAAACTTGATCATAGATTTGGATGCCCATTGGATGAACAATCATTCAGTGATGTTCAGAGCTCTTTTTTTCTCCTTTAAGCCAAACCTTAGCAAAATTGCATGACGGAGTTTCATGCTTGAACAAATTCCCAGAATTGAAATTTGATCATAGATTTGGATGCCTATTTGATATACGAGCATGCACGCCAAATTTTGTAATGTTTCGAGCTATTGGGAACCGCTTTAAGCCGACTATAGCGAAAATGCACGACGAAGTTTCACTTTTGACTATTTTCTCACAATTGAAATTTGATCATAGATTTGGATGCCCATTTGATAGACAAGCTTGCACTCCAATTCTGAGAAATTAGTCAGAAGTGAAACTCTGTCGTTCATTTTAACTAGAGTTGGGCTCGAAGGGGTCCAAATAGCTTGGAACATTTCAAAAGTTGGCGTGCACATTTTCATATCAAATGGCATCCAAATCTATGATCAAATTTCAACTCCGAGAATTTGGTCAAAAGTGAAACTCCACCATTCGATTTCGCTAAGGTATGGCTTAAAGGAGGGGAAATTGGCTTTGAGAAATTGGAAACAAATGCAACCTTTTATGTCTTGGTTTCACCAAGTTTGCCTAAGGTCCAAAATAGCTCGAAATCCCCTGAAATTTTGTATGCATGGTTATCTCTCAAATGGGTACCTAAATTTTCTTTCAAATTTCAATTACAAGTAAGCCGAAAAAGTAACATCTCTTAGAGATTTACTTGACCTTCCTTGAATAACGACCAAAATAGCTCCAAACATAATTGAAAGTTAGCATGGACTCTTATCTACCAAATGCGCCGATAAATCTACGATTAAATTTTAATTTTGAGAAAATAGTCAAACGTGAAACTCCGTTGTGCAGTTTTGCTAAGGTTGGGCTTAAAGGGGGTGAAAATATTTTGGAATGTCTCAAAAGTTTGCATGCATGCTTGTTCATCAAATGGGAATCCAAATTCATGATCAAATTTAGATTCTAAGAAACTACTCGAAAGTAAAACTCCTTCATGCAGTTTCGATGGGGTTGGGCTTAAAGGGGGAAAAATAGCTCGGAACGTCACGAAAGATGGCGTGCATACTTGTCTATCCAATATACATCCAAACCTATGATCAAATTTCAATTCTGAGAATTTGGTCAAAGCTGAGACTGCATCTTACATTTTTGTTAGGGTTTGGCTTAAAGATGTCGAAAATAGCTCCCAGCATCATGAAAGTTGGCATGCACTCTTATCTTCCAAATGCGCATTTAAATCAATGATTAAATTTTAATTCCAAGAAATTGGTTAAAAGTGAAACTCTGTTGTGCACGTTTTTATGTGTGCCTCTTAAATGGGTATCTAAATCTATTTTTAAATTTGATTTCCAAGAAATTGGAAAAAAGTGCAACCTTTTTGGACTTGGTTTGACCAAGTTTGACCAACATCCAAAATAGCTCGAAATCCCCTGAAAGTGTGTATGTACGATTATCTCTCAAATGGGTACCTAAATTCTCTTTCAAATTTCAATTACAAGAAAGTAAAAAAAATAGCAGCTCTTAGACCTTTGCTTGATGAACCTTAAATAATGACCAAAATAACATCTCTTAGACCTTTGCTTGACCAACCTTGAATAATGACCAAAATAACATCGAACATCGTGAAAGTTAGTGTGCATTGTTATGTACCAAATGCTAAGATAAATCTACGATCAAATTTTAATTCTGAGATATTAGTCAAAAGTGAAACTCGGTTGTATGGTTTTACTGAGGTTGGGATTAAAGGGGGTAAAATATTTTGGAACGTCTCGAAATTTTGCATGCTCTATCAAATGGGCATTCAAATCTATGATCAAATTTCAATTATACGAAACTACTCAAAAGTGAAACATCATCATGCTTTTTCGCTAGGGTTGGGATTAAAGGTGGTCAAAATAGCTTGGAAAGTTGCAAAAGTTGGCGTGCATGCTTGTTTATCTAATTGGCATCCAAATCTATCATCAAGTTTCAATTCTTAGAAGTTGGTCAAAAGTGAAACTCCATCGTGCGGTTTTGTTAGGGTTTGGCTTAAAGGAGTAAAAAATAACTCTGAACATCATGAATGTTGACGTGCACGAATCTTCCAAATGCACATCTAAATCTATGATCAAATTTTAATTTCAAGAAATTTGTCAAGAGTGAAACTCCATCATGCGGTTTCGCTAAGATTAGGGTTACAGGTGGTGAAATAGCTCAAACCGTCGCGAAATTTTGAACGCATGGTTATCTATCAAATGGGCATCCAAATCTATGATCAAATTTCAATTCTGAGAAATTAGTCAGAAGTGAAACTCTGTCATTCATTTTCGCTAGAGTTGGGCTCGAAGGGGTCCAAATAGCTTGGACCATTGCAAAAGTTGGTGTGCACGTTTTTATATCAAATGGGCATCCAAATTTATGATCAAATTTCAACTCCGAGAATTTGGTCAAAAGTGAAACTCTCTCATTCGATTTTGCTAAGGATTGGCTTAAAGGAGGGGAAAATGGCTTTGAGAAATTGGAAACAAATGCAACCTTTTAGGGCTTGGTTTCACCAAATTTGCCTAAGGTCCAAAATAGCTCGAAATCCCCTGAAAGTTTGTATTCATGGTTATCTCTCAAATGGGTACCCAAATTCTCTTTCAAATTTAAATTATAAGAAAGCCGAAAAAATAACATCTCTTAGGTCAAACTTGGTCAAACCAAGGCCTAAAAGGTTGCACTTTTTTCCAATTTCTTAGAAATCAAATTTAAAAGTAGATTTAGATGCCCATTTAAGAGGCAAACATATTTTTGCAAATTTCGAGTTATTTTGGCACTTAGTTAAGGTTGGTCAAACCAAGTTCTAAGAAATGCACTTTTCTTGACTTTCTTCAAATTTAAATTTGAAACTGTATTTAGGTACCCATTTGAGAGATAATCCATACATGTATATTTGTTTGGGATTGCGAGCCATTTTGGTCCTCTGTCAAACTTTGTCAAACCAATGCCTAAAACGTTGCATTTTTCCCATTTTCTTAAAATTCAAATTTTGAAGTAGATTTAGATACCCATTTCAAACATAGGCATGGACACCTATTTTTATGCTATTTGGAGCTATTTTGGCCCTCATTCAAGGATGGTTAAACAAAAGCTGAAAAGATGCACTGTTGTTGACTTTTTAAGAAGTGAAATTTGAAAGTAGATTTATGTACCCATTTCAATAAACAAGTGTACATGCTAACTTTCACGACGTTTCGAGCTATTTCACTCCCTTTAAGTGCAACCTTATAGAAAGCACACGATAAAGTTTCTCTTTTGACCAATTTCTTAGAATTGAAATATGATCATAGATTTAGATGCCCATTTGGTATATAAGAGTGCATGCCAAATTTAGTGATGTTCAAAGCTCTTTTTCCCTCCTTTATGCCAAACCTTAGCAAAACCGCATGATGGAGTTTAACTTTTGACCAAATTCCTAGAATTGAAATTTGATCATAAATTTGGATGCTCAGTTTATATACAAGCATGCACGCTAAATTTTGCAATGTTTCGAGCTATTTAGACCCGCTTTAAGCCGAACTCTAGCAAAAATGCACGACGAAGTTTCACTTTTGACAATTTTCTCACAATTGAAATTTGATCATAGACTTGGGTGCCCATTTGATAGACAAGTGTGCACTCCAACTTTCACGACGTTCTAAGCTATTTTCACCCCCTTTAACCCCAACCTTTTCGAAACCACACAACGGAGTTTCACTTTTTATAAGTTTCTCGGAATTAAAATTTGATCATTTCTTTTGATGCACATTTGGATGATAAGTGTGCTCGCAAACTTTCACGATGTTCATAGTTATTTTAAGCTCCTTTAAGCCAAACCCTAACAAAATTGTATGATTGAGTTTCACTTTTGACGTACTTCTTAGAATAGAAACTTGATTATATATAGATTTGGATGCCCATTGGATAAACAATCATGCACGCCAAATTTTGCAACGTTTCGAGCTATTATTTTGACCCCTTTTAAGCCCAACCCTAGTGAAACCGCATGACAGAGTTTCACTTTAGAGTTTCACTTTTGAGCAGTCTCTAGGAATTCAAATTTGCTCATACTTGGTCAAACCAAGGCCTAAAAGCTTGCACTTTTTCCTTTAAGCCAAACTTTAGTGAAATCGAATGATGGAGTTTCATTTTGACCGAACTCTCGGAGTTGAGATTTGATCATAGATTTGGATGGCTGTTTGATATAAAAATGTGCACACCAACTCTTGAAATGGTCCGAGCTATTTGGACCCATTTGAGCCCAACTCTAGTGAAAATGAATTTCTCAGAATTGGAATTTGATCATAGATTTAGATGCCCGTTTGATAGATAACCGTGCACTCCAACTTTCGTGACATTTTGAGCTATTTTCACCCCCTATAACCCTAATCTTAGCGAAACCGCATGACGGAGTTTCACTCTTGACAAATTTCTTGGAATTAAAATTTGATCATAAATTTAGATGTGCATTTGGAAGATAAGAGTGCACGCTAACTTTCATGATGTTCAGAGATATTTTCGAATCCTTTAAGCCAAACCCTAACAAAACCACACAATGGAGTTTCGCTTTTGACCAACTTCTAAGAATTGAAACTTGATCATAGATTTGGATGCCCATTATATAAACAAGGATGCATGCTAACTTTCACAATGTTCCAAGCTATTTTGACCACCTTTAATCCCAACCCTGTCGAAACCGCACGAAGGAGTTTCACTTTCGAGCAGTTTCTTAGAATTTAAATTTGATCATAAATTTGGATGCCCATTTGATGAACAAGCGTGCATGCAAACTTTTGAGACGTTCCAAAATATTTTCACCCCCTTTAAGCCCAACCTTAGCGAAACCGCACAACGGAGTTTCACGTTTGACTCATTTCTCAAAATTAAAATTTAATCATAAATTTATCAGTGCATTTGGTAGATAAGAGTGCATGCTAACTTTCATGATGTTCGGAGCTATTTTGGTCGTTATTCAAGATTGGTCAAGTAAAGGTCTAAGAGATGTTATTTTTTTGGCTTTCTTGTAATTGAAATTTGAAATAGAATTTAGGTACCCATTTGAGAGATAACCATGCATACAAACTTTCAGGGGATTTCAAGCTATTTTGGACCTTAGGAAAACTTGGTTAAACCAAGACATAAAAGGTTGCATTTGTTTCCAATTTCTCAAAGCCATTTTCCCCTCCCTTAAGCCAAACCTTAGCGAAATGGTATGATGGACTTTCACTTTTGACCAAATTCTCGTAGTTGAAATTTGATCATAGATTTGGATGCCCATTTGATATGAAAACTTGCATGGAAACTTTTGCAATGGTCCAAGCTATTTGGACCCCTTCTAGACCAACTATAGCAAAAATGAACGACGGAGTTTCACTTCTGACTAATTTCTCAGAATTGAAAATTTATCATAGATTTGGATGCCTGTTTGATAGATAACCATGCACTCCAACTTTCATGACATTTTGAGATAATTTAACCCCCAGTAACCCAATTCTTAGCGAAACCGCATGACAGAGTTTCTCTCTTGAGAAATTTCTCGGAATTAAAATTTGATCATAGATTTAGATGTGCATTTGGAAGATAAGATTACATGCCAACTTTCATGATGTTCAGAGTTATTTTCGACTCCTTTAAGCCAAACCCTAACAAAATCACACGATGGAGTTTCGTTTTTGACCAAATTCTAAGAATTGAAACTTGATCATAGATTTGGATTCTCGATAAATAAGCATGCACGCCAACTTTTGCAACATTCCAAGCTCTTTTGAACACCTTGAAGCCCAACCCTAGCGAAAACGAATGACGAAGTTTCACTTTTGAACAGTTTCCTATAATTGAAATTTGATCATCGATTTGAATGCCCATTTGATAGACAAGTGTGCACGTGAAATTTCGAGACGTTCCAAAATATTTCACCCCTTTAATCCCAACCTCAGTAAAACCATACAACAGAGTTTCACTTTTGAGTAATTTCTCATAATTAAAATTTGATCGTAGATTTATCTTAGCATTTGGTAGATACCAGTGCACACCAACTTTCACGATGTTCGAAGTTATTTTGGTCATTATTTAAGGTTGGTCAAGCAAAGGTCTAAGTGATGCTATTTTTTCGACTTTCTTGTAATTGAAATTTGAAAGAGAATTTAGGTACCCATTTGAGAGATAACCATGCATACACACTTTCAGGGGATTTCAAGCTATTTTGGACCTTGGTCAAACTTGGTCAAACCAAGGCCTAAAAGTCCAATTTCTTAGAAATCAAATTTAAAAGTAGATTTAGATACCCATTTCGTCACTTAGTCAAGGTTGGTCAAACCAAGTTCTAAGAAATGCACTTTTCTTAACTTTCTCGAAATTGAAATTCGAAACTGTATTTAGGTACCCATTTGACAGATAATCCCTACATGTAGATTTTTTTGGGATTACGAGCCATTTTGGACCTCGGTCAAACTTCGTCAAACCAAGGCATAAAATGTTGCATTTTTTTCATTTTCTGAAAATTCAAATTTTAAAGTAGATTTAGATACCCATTTCAAAGATAGGCATGGACACCTATTTTTATGCGATTTGGAGCTATTTTGGCCCTCATTCAAGGATGGTCAAACAAAAGCTGAAAAGATGCACTTTTGTTGACTTTTCAAGAAGTGAAATTTAAAAGTAGATTTATGTACCCATTTCAATAAACAAGCGTACATGCTAACTTTTGCGATGTTCCAAGCTATTTCACTCCCTTTAAGTGCAACATTAGCGAAAGCACATGATAAATTTTCTCTTTTCACCAATTTCTTAGAATTGAAATATGATCTTAGATTTGGATGCACATTTGGTAGATAAGAGGGCATGTCAAATTTAGTGATGTTCAGAGCTCTTTTTCCCTCCTTTAAGCGAAACTGCATGACGGAGTTTCACTTTTGACCAAATTCCCACAATTGAAATTTGATCATAGATTTGGATACGCGTTTGATATACAAGCGTGCATGCCAAATTTTGTAATATTTTGAGCTATTTGGACCTGCTTTAAGCTGAACTATAGCGAAAATGCATGACAAAGTTTCACTTTTGACAATTTTCTCGCAATTGAAATTTGATCATAGATTTGGATGCCCATTTGATAGACAAGCGTGCACTCCAACTTTCGCGATGTTCCAAGCTATTTTCACCCCCTTTAGCCGCAACCTTTGTGAAACCGCACGACGGAGTTCCACTTTTTACAAATTTATCGGAATTAAAATTTGATCATATCTTTTGATGTGCATTTGGATGATAAGTGTGCATGCCAACTTTCACGATGTTCAGAGTTATTTTCAGCTCCTTTAAGCCAAATCCTAAAAAAACTGTACGGTGGAAGTTCACTTTTGACGTACTTCTTAGAATGGAATTTTCATCATAGATTTGGGTAGATAAGAGTGCATGCTAACTTTCATGATGTTTGGAGATATTTTGGTCGTTATTCAAGGTTGGTCAAGTAAAGGTCTAAGAAATGTTATTTTTTCGGCTTTCTTGTAATTGAAATTTGAAAGAGAATTTAGGTAACCATTTGAGAGATAACCATGCATACAAACTTTTAGGGGATTTCGAGCTATTCTGAACCTTAGGCAAACTTGGTGAAACCAAGGTCTAAAAGGTTGCATTTGTTTCCAATTTCTCAGCCATTTTCCCCTCCTTTAAGCCAAACCTAGCAAAATCGAATGATGGAGTTTTGCTTTTGACCAAATTCTCGGAGTTGAAATTTGTTCATTGATTTGGATGCATGTTTGATATAAAAATGTGCACGCCAACTTTTGCAATGGTCCGAGCTATTTGGACCCCTTCAAGCCCAACTCTAGTGAAAATGGACGATGGAGTTTCACTTCTGACCAATTTCTCAGAATTGAAAGTTGATCATAGATTTGGATGCCCATTTGATAGATAACCGTGCACTCCAACTTTCACGACGTTTTGAGCTATTTTCACCCCCTTTAACCACAATCTTAGCGAAACCACATGACGGAGTTTCACTCTTGACCAATTTCTCGGAATTAAAATTTGATCATAGATTTAGATGCACATTTGGAAGATAAGAGTGCACGATAACTTTCATGATGTTCAGACTTATTTTCAACTCCTTTAAGCCAAACCCTAAAAAAAACGAACGATGGAGTTTCGCTTTTGACCAACTTCTAAGAATTGAAACTTGATCATAGATTTGGATGCCCATTAGATAAACAAGCATGCACACCAACATTTGCAATGTTTCAAGCTATTTCGACCACCTTTAAGCCCAACCCTAGCGAAAACGCATGACAAAGTTTCACTTTTGAGTAGTTTCTTATAATTGAAATTTGATCATAGATTTCAATGCCCATTTGATAGACAAGCGTGCACGTGAAATTTTGAGACGTTACAAAATATTTCTCCCCCTTTAATCCAAACCTCATCTAAACCATACAAAAGAGTTTCACTTTTTTCGCCCCCTTTAATCCAAACCTATTCTAAACCATACAAAAGAGTTTCACTTTTGACTAATTTCTAAGAATTAAAATTTGATCATAGATTTATTTTAACATTTGGTAGATAACAGTGCACACCAACTTTCAAGATGTTCGAAGTTATTTTGGTCGTTACTCAAGGTTGGTCAAGCAAAGGAAGATGCTATTTTTAGACTTTCTTGTAATTGAAATTTCAAAGAGAATTTAGATACCCATTTGAGAGATAACCATGCATACAGACTTTCAAGGGATTTCGAGCTATTTTGGACCTTGGTCAAACTTGGTCAAACCAAGGCCTAAAAGGTTGCACTTATTTCCAATTTCTTAGAAATCAAATTTAAAAGTAGATTTAGATGCCCATTTAAGAGGCACAAATATTTTTGCGAATTTCGAGTTATTTCGGCACTTAATTGAGGTTGGTCAAACCAAGTTCTAAGAAATGCACTTTTCTTGACTTTCTTGAAATTGAAATTTGAAACTGTATTTAGGTACCCATTTGAGAGATAATCCCTACATGTAGATTTTTTTGGGATTACGAGCCATTTTGGACCTCTATCAAACTTTATCAAACCAAGGCCTAAAACGTTGCATTTTTTCCATTTTCTTAAAATTCAAATTTTGAAGTAGATTTAGATACCCATTTCAAAGATAGGCATGGACACCTAATTTTTTGCTATTTGGAGCTATTTTGTCCCTCATTCAAGGATGGTCAAACAAAAGCTGAAAATATGCATTTTTGTTGACTTTTTAAGAAGTGAAATTTGAAAGTAGATTTATGTACCCATTTCAATAAACAAGCGTACACGCTAACTTTCACGACGTTCCGAGCTATTTCACTCCCTTTAGGTGAAACCTTAGCGAAAGCGCACGATCAAGTTTCTCTTTTGACCAATTTCTTACAATTGAAATATGATCATAGATTTAGATGCCCATTTGGTAGATAAGAGTGCTTGCCAAATTTAGTGATGTTCAGAGCTCTTTTTCCCTCCTCTAAGCCAAACCTTAGCGAAACCGCATGATGGAATTTCACTTTTGACCAAATTCCCAGAATTGAAATTTGGTCATAGATTTGGATGCCCAATTTATATACAAGCGTGCATGCCAAATTTTGCAATGTTTCAAGCTATTTGGACCCCCTTTAACTCGAACTTTAGCGAAAATGCACGACGAAGTTTCACTTTTGACAATTTTTTCCCAATTGAAATTTGATCATAGATTTCGATGCCCATTTGATAGACAAGCGTACACTCCGAATTTCGTGACATTCTGAGCTATTTTCACCCCCTTTAACCCCAACCTTTGTGAAACTGCACAACAGAGTTTCACTTTTTACAAATTTCTCAGAATTAAAATTTGATCATTTCTTTTGATGTGCATTTGGATGATAAGTGTGCACGCCAACTTTCATGATGTTCATAGTTATTTTCATCTCCTTTAATGCAAACCCTAACAAAATTGTATGATCAAGTTTAACTTTTGACGTGCTTGCAACATTTATAAACAATCATGCACGCCAAATTTTGTAACGTTTCGAGCTATTATTTTGACCCCTTTTAAGCCCAACCATACTGAAACCGCATGACAGAGTTTCCCTTTTGAACAGTTTCTCAGAATTCAAATTTGCTCATACTTGGTCAAACCAAGGCCTAAAAGCTTGCACTTTTTCCTTTAAGCCAAACCTTAGAGAAATCGAATGATGGAGTTTTAATTTTGAACAAATTCTCAGAGTTGAAATTTGATCATAGATTTGGATGCCCGTTAGATATAAAAACGTGCACGCTAACTTTTGCAATGGTTCGAGCTATTTGGTCCCCTTCGAGCCCAACTCTAGCGAAAATGAACGAAGGAGTTTCACTTCTGACTAATTTCTCAAAATTGAAATTTGATCATAGATTTGGATGCTTGTTTGATAGATAACCGTGCACTCCAACTTTTGCGACATTTTGAGTTATTTTCACCCCCTGTAACCCCAATCTTAGTGAAACCGCATGACGGAGTTTCACTCTTGACAAATTTCTTGCAATTAAAATTTGATCATAGATTTAGATGTGCATTTGGAAGATAAGAGTGCATGCCAACTTACATAATGTTCAAAGTTATTTTCGACTCCTTTAAGCCAAACCCTAAGAAAACCGCATGACGGAGTTTTGCTTTTGAGAAACTTCTAAGAATTGAAATTAAAATTTGATCATAGATTTAGATGTGCATTTGGAAGATAAGAGTGCATGCCAACTTACATAATGTTTAGAGTTATTTTCGACTCCTTTTAGCCAAACCCTAAGAAAACCGCACGACGGAGTTTCGCTTTTGACCAACTTCTAAGAATTGAAACTTGATCATAGATTTGGATGCCCATTAGATAAACAAGCATGCACTCCAACTTTTTCAATGTTCCAAGCTATTTTGACCATTTGATCATTTCTCTTGATGCGCATTTGGATGATAAGTGTGCATGCCAACTTTCACGATGTTCATAGTTATTTTCACTTTTGACGTACTTCTTAGAATAGAAACTTGATTATAGATTTGGATGCCCATTGGATAAAAATCATGCATGCCAAATTTTGCAACGTTTCAAGCTATTATTTTGACCCCTTTTAAGCCCAACCCTAGTGAAACCGCACAGCAGAGTTTCACTTTTGAGCAGTTTCTCAAAATTCAAATTTGCTCATACTTGGTCAAACCAAGGCCTAAAAGCTTGCACTTTTTCCTTTAAGCCAAACCTTAGCGAAATCAAATGATGGAGTTTCAGTTTTGACCAAATTCTCAGAGTTGAAATTTGATCATAGATTTGGATGCCCGTTTGATATAAAAACATGGATGCTAAGTTTTGCAATGGTCAGAGCTATTTGGACCCCTTCGAGCCCAACTCTAGCGAAAATGAACGATGGAGTTTCACTTCTGACTAATTTCTCAGAATTGAAATTTGAGCATAGATTTGGATGCCCTTTTGATAGATAATTGTGCACTCCAACTTTCGCGACGTTTTGAGCTATTGTCACCCCCTGTAACCCCAATCTTAGCGAAACCACATGACAGAGTTTCACTCTTGACAAATTTCTTGGAATTATAATTTTATCATAGATTTCGATGTGCATTTGGAAGATAAGTTTGCACGCCAACTTTCATGATGTTCAGAGTTATTTTCGACTCCTTTAAGCCAAACCCTAACAAAAGCGCATGATGGAGTTTCGCTTTTGACCAACTTCTAAGAATTGAAACTTGATCATAGATTTGGATGCCCATTAGATAAACAAGCATGCATGCCAACTTTCACAACGTTCCAAGCTATTTTGACCACCTTTAAGCCCAACCCTATCGAAAATGCATGAAGAAGTTTCACTTTTGAGCAGTTTCTTATAATTGAAATTTGATCATAGATTTGAATGTCCATTTGATAGACAAGTGTGCATGTGAAATTTTTAGATGTTCCAAAATATTTCACCCCCTTTAATCCCAACCTCAGCAAAACCATACAACAGAGTTTCACTTTTGACTAATTTCTCAGAATTAAAATTTGGTCATAGATTTATCTTAGCATTTGGTAGATAACAGTGCAAACCAACTTTCACGATGTTCGAAGTTATTTTGGTCATTATTCAAGGTTGGTCAAGCAAAGGTCTAAGAGATGCTATTTTTTTAACTTTCTTGTAAGTGAAATTTGAAAGAGAATTTAGGTACCCATTTGAGAGATAACCATGCATACACTCTTTTAGGGGATTTCAAGCATATTGGACCTTGGTCAAACCAAGGCCTAAAAGGTCACACTTTTTTCCAATTTCTTAGAAATCAAATTTAAAAGTAGATTTAGATACCCATTTAAAAGGCACACATAAAAACGTGCAAGATGGAGTTTCACTTTTA
>LPNX010362123.1:0-37012 GCA_001517045.1 Pseudotsuga menziesii | reverse complement strand
TTACTATGCTTATGTTGATACATTGATTGTGATTGTGAGGTTACTATGTTATAATTAAATCATGATATTCCTTTGTTCATAAAGATAGTGTATGTTTTCAACATTGATAAATGTAATAGATATAAATGATGTAGGGATATCGACCCATGATGTGATCAATTTAATGAGTTATACAATGAAAGGAAATGTTGTTGATAATATGCACCAACTCATGATTGAATGGAGATATTATTATGAATGTATGTTTTCAAAGTACTAATCTGCAGGACACACTGGCTATGTAATAAATGGATACTTTATATGAAGTGTGGTATAGTACCTATTTTTGCAGAAGAGCCTTGATTAACAAAATTGATGATACGATGACACAGACCAATAATCTCGATAGCAGCAAAGTATGTTTTTGATAGGGTATATAGGCCCAGAATGTTGAGAGAGATGGATGTGTTCCACCCTATGTTTTTATGATACCCGAGGTCATGGGAGGGCAGTGCTGAGACACGCTCCCCATGTTTTTGTGATGACGACGGTCGGGTACCCGAGGTCGTGGGAGGGCCGTACTGAGACACGCTCCCCATGTTGTTGTGATGACGACGGTCGGATGCCTGCTAGGAGAGGCTATGTCCGCTGTTCAGCCGACGCTATCGCTCTCAGGTTCTTATGTGGTCAGGTCGGTGAAGCCGACAACCACTTCTATACTAGCAGAGGAAGGATAGGGAGGATGCGGACATAGGTTAGGATGGGTGGACATTTTAGTTATTATGGTTGAATGTTGGACAATTATGATCCCGGATTAGTGATGGTAGGTACGAATCTTAACTGACTAAATAATAAGAAAATAATTGTTAAATAACTCAGAATGTCACAAGAAATCATATTATATCTGTGTGTGGGTCATGTTGCGTGAAATATTAATTGTATGAGTTAGAATTTAGGGGGTTTTGTTATAGTACATGTGCAGTCTGTGCATGTACTGGCCATGCATGCACACCTCACACATGCACGCTAGTATGAAATATTTAAATAGTTGGATAGGTTAACTACGTAATTATGAATTGTTTTAAACCTATAAAAGTACCTTGACCATAACTTCAGGACGAAGTTTCATGAAGGGTGGGTGTATGTAATGCCCCATATTAATGTTAATTAAATTTTATTAGTAAATACTTTTATTAAACTAAACTTATCCCATATTAATGTTAATTAGAGTTTATTAGTAAATACTTTGATTAAACTAAACTTATCCCATATTAATGTTAATTAAAGTTTATTAGTAAATACTTTTTAAACTTATGCTAATTATTTTAGCGTATTTACCATTTGTGTAAAGAATTAAATAAATAATATTTAGATGTATGACATTGGTTAGGTTTTGTAAACACGTACACTTGAAAATTTATTAATACATAACACATGTAAGAAGGTTGGATTTTTGGGAGAGGAGACTCTGCATGAGGAGAATGGTCAGGAATTTTTTTAGAATAACAGAGAGGAAGAAGAGAGGATAAACTTGAGGAGGGGGACAACTCAAGGGGAGAATATCTGTAAATGATGGAGAAGATAAAGAAGGGAAATGAAGCTGCTCTCGGGATGATTGGTCTGTGGGCTCGGGGGCTAGGAAACCCATGGGCTTCCTAGGGCCAGCACATGATGAGAGCTGGTCGGCATGGTGGCACACCATTTTGTTAATCAAGGCTTCGATGGAAAGCTGGAAGAGGAAGGAGCCTACAATGTCTATAGCAAACTCTTGGATCTACTACGGTCGCTGGTCCCAGGTATTTCAATTCCAGATAATTAGATATTAAATTTATGCATGGTATTATTGTATAATTTACCAAAATTTATGAAGTTTATCAAACCTGTACAGCTCCTATTTCTACGTTAATATGTTACAGTTCATGATTGTACATTTATGTGTTTACAAAACTAATAGTACAGACATAGATATAAACCTGTAATATGATTTTAATTGTCTTGATAGAGAACATCACAGAGAGAGACGGTCAGAGTGCTCTACCGGTTAGGTAAAGCACTACAAATTCCATATTCCCCATTTGTAAAGAATTTGTCTTTACATTGATTTTGCACCAAAATCCTCTTGGTTCCATAAATTTAAGGTAATGGTTTATTTAATGTGATTTTCAATCCCTTGCCATATTTCCTCCACCCTTCTCTTTTTATTTTCAAATATTCGAAGATTTTGTGTTTTCCAAGTTTCCCAATCTGTGAATCCATGAAACAACTCCCAAACTATGTTCACTATTTTATTTGTGAAGAGTTTCTTCAGCCAATCTTCAATCGTTAGGTCTGTTCTTCCTTTGTGTATGTGTTGTTTTCTTAACATCCCTACCCCTTTTTCCCATATGGCATCTGAAACTAGACATTCATCCAAGAGATGATTTATGGTTTCATTGTTTCTTTCACAAAGGAAACATCTTGAGGGTCCCAAAAATCCCCATGACCTAGATGTTGTCATATGGAAGGATTCATCGTTTAAGGAGGATCCATCTAAAGGCCGCCACTTTGGGCCACCAATCCCCCCCCCCAATATTTTCCTCCATTTCACCTCCTTTTCCATCCTGTGAGCTTCTGTAAACATCTCCATGGCCTCCTTAATGTTGAAGAACCCACTATTCATGTATCCCCATCTAAGCTTGTCCCCACTATCAAGTTCAGGAATATTCCTTGAGAAAAGTTCCTTATAAAAGTATTCAATGTCCTCATTTGGTGCCATATTTTGCCACCATTCTTTTGGTTTCCATATCCAAAAGAGATCACGAGAGGATTCTAAATCCTATAAGTCCATCACCTTATCGATCTACATGTTTTGGAGAGCCTGGATGAAAATCGATATATCCTCCCGTATTGTTATGCTCAACTCTTGGTTCCAAGCATCTTTAGTGAACATCGTCGTTCTTGCATCTCTAACCTCCCAGAAGTTATGACTTTGAATTAGGCTTTAGTTTTCTTGAGACACCTTCCAGATACTGGATATTGAGATGTTTTCACGGAATCTAATCACTGTATGTTTAGGCCACTGAGGTTCATATTTTGCATGCCATAGTTTGGTCCATGGTTTGTCCTTGTGGGTTATCCATTTCCACCAAATTTTTTCTCCCATCGCTATATTTATATCCAGTGGGTCATGCAGTCCGAGACCCCCAACATCTTTGGGTTTGCAGATTGTTTACCATCCCACCAAAAGCCACCTTTTGTTTCCATAATTACCTCCCCACAAAAATTTCATTTGTATATTATGTATCTTCTTTATCACATACTTAGGAGAAACCAGGATAGAGAATAGATATAAAGGCATAGCTTGAAGGACATATTTTACAAGTATAATACGACTTGGAAAACTAAGGGCTCTAAAGGTCTAAGGACTGAGATTCTGGTTAATCTTGTCCAGTAGGTCCTTCCACGAGATTTTTTTGATAGTCGATTCAGCTAGAGGTGTACCTAAATATTTGGAAGGAAGTCCTCCTTGTGATAATTCCAAGACTCTTAAGATGTTCCTTTTTGTGATATTCTGGGTATTAAAGAATTATCCTAGGGATTTTTCCTTATTGATTTCAAGTCCATTGGCTTCCAAGAAGGTATCTAGACCTTCTTTTATGCCACGTACATCCTAGAAAGTAGAATCCCCATAAGCATTGTGTCATGCACAAATTTTTGATGGGTTTGAGGTTCCAAGTTTGCGTTTAGGGATAAGCCCCTGATCTTATTTTCATTTCGTAAATTTTTCAGCAGTTTGCGAAGTCCCTCTACTGCGATGATAAACAGGAAAGGAGACAATGGGTCACCCTGTCTAATTCCTTTGGAGACCTTAAAGTGTTCGGATGGAGTCCCATTAACCAGAATGGAGAAGAATTTCAATGAGACTAATCTCATTACCCAACCCGTCCATTGGTCTAAGAACCCAAAAGCTCAGAGGACACCTGCTATAAAATTCCAATTCAATTTATCATAAGCCTTGAATAAAGCCAATTTCATAAGCATACCTGGTATTTTATAGGTTTTTACAAAGTGAATGGTTTCATGGACTAAGCTTATTCCATCCAGAATTTAATATCATTATTATTATTTTTTATTTTTTTTATATTTACGCTTTATATTTCTAAAGTTGTGTGTATAGACATGGTTTATGCGAATGGTTAAAGGATTTTTTATATGCATTGAATTGTGCCTATTCTCCTAATAGTCACAATTCTTCGTCATGAACTTTTACAAATAAATCTAATTTATAATTACCTCATCTTTTTAAACTTGCAAGTTTTAATCATATGATTATGAAATATTCAACTTCATAATATCAATTTAGACTGGTTAACTTCCAACCATTTCTATCTTTTGATTTATGACATGTTTCCAATTCTGAATCTGAATGACTGATTATGATCTCTAAAGTAAGCTATAGAAATATACCACATATTCTAGCATTTCTCACTTCACCACTTTAACATTGTCAATTTTGATGATTTGAACACCATCAATTCTTACATTTATCGATTTTGATGTCGAACTACATTCTGTTGACTTCCAAATTGCTAATTCAATGTTGAACTCTGACTTTGACTCTAATTCGTGACTTTGATTCTGAGACTGTTGATTCCAATTTTGACTTGACTGATAATGGTCGAGAACTTCAAATCCAACTGGAAATGGTTAACAAGAGATTGATTTTTACCAACAATGGTCAACAACTTAGACTTCTACTTGTAATGGTTGACAACTTCGACTTTGATTAGCGCTAGTCGACAAGAGGTCGATTTTGACGAACAATGGTCGACAAGTTCAACTCCAATAGGAACTAGTCAACAAGAGGTCGACTTTGACTAATAATGGTCGACAAGAGGTCAAATTTGAATAACAATCGTCGACCACTTTGAATGCAACTAATAATGATCAACAATTTCAAATGTGACTAAAATACAATAAGTCTACACCAATATTCAATAGGTTCAACTTGTTTTCCTTTTTCCTTTGTTATTAATGAACTTCTTCTACATCAATGGAAATCATATCCAACACCCACTACCCATTGATGAGATTGATCCAACCAATCATTTAGCATAAAGGAAATTTACATAAATCAATTTACATGTTGGAATGCAATGTTGCAATTATCGTAATATAAATATGTTATATTCCTCCCTAACATTCAACCAGTATAGAAGGTTGTACTTCTTCACCTACAAGACATGTGAGGTCTGTGTTCAAGGTGACCAAGGAGGTATGTCCTTTACATGAGAGAGGTTTTCTTCTAGATGGGAAATCCACCAAGAGATATTATTCATGAGACTACTACATTCTAGAGGGAGCATTTGAATAGTATATGACCCTCTCATAAATCAATTTACTTAGAGAAATATATTTTCAACCTCGATTTTTTTTTTACATTCAACTATGTAAAGTCAAAAGAGAAATTAAAATGGTATTTTAAAATTAATATGGTAGTTTAATATTATTATTTATGAGGCTCAAATAAAAATTGATGATATTTCATTTTTTTTTTGTTTATTTGTGTGTTCATTTATGTTTTACCTCTAATTCGGAGATGTATTAAAAATGGACACAAAATAGTAATATATTTCATTAATATTTTAAATTAAGAAGGGATTAAAAAATAAAAATAAAAATGTTGGTATGGAGTCCCATTAACCGGAATGGAGAAGAATTTCGATGAGACTAATCTCATTACCCAACCCGTCCATTGGTCTGAGAACCCAAAAGCTCAGAGGACACCTGCTAATAAATTCCAATTAAATTTATCATAAGCCTTGAATAAAGCCAATTTCATAAGCATACCTGGGATTTTATTGGTTTTTACAAAGTGAATGGTTTCATGGACTAAGCTTATTCCATTCAGAATTTAAGATCATTATTATTATTTTTTATTTTTTTTATATTTACGCTTTATATTTCTAAAGTTGTGTGTATAGACATGCTTTATGTGAATGGTTAAACTATTTTTTATATACATTGAATTGTGCCTATTCTCCTAATAGTCACAATTCTTCGTCGTGAACTTTTACAAATAAATCTAATTTATAATTACCTCGTCTTTTTAAAATTGCAAGTTTTAATCATATGATTATGAAATATTCAAATTCATAATATCAATTTAGACTGGTTAACTTCTAACCATTTCTATCTTTTGATTTATGACATGTTTCCAATTCTGAATCTGAATGACTGATTATGATCTCTAAAGTAAGCTATAGAAATATACCACATATTCTAGCATTTCTCACTTCACCACTTTAACATTGTCAATTTTGATGAGTTGAACACCATCAATTCTTACATTTATCGATTTTGATGTCGAACTACATTCTGTTGACTTCCAAATTGCTAATTCAATGTTGAACTCTGACTCCGACTCTAATTCGTGACTTTGATTCTGAGACTGTTGATTCCGATTTTGACTTGACTGATAATGGTTGAGAACTTCAAATCCAACTGGAAATGGTTAACAAGAGATTGATTTTTACCAACAATGGTCAACAACTTTGACTCCTACTTGTAATGGTTGACAACTTCGACTTTGATTAGCGCTAGTCGACAAGAGGTCGATTTTGACGAACAATGGTCGACAAGTTCAAATCCAATAGGAACTAGTCAACAAGAGGTTGACTTTGACTAATAATGGTCGACAAGAGATCAAATTTGAATAACAATAGTCGACCACTTTGAATGCAACTAATAATGATCAACAATTTCAAATGTGACTAAAATACAATAAGTCTACACCAATATTCAATAGGTTCAACTTGTTTTCCTTTTTCCTTTGTTATTAATGAACTTCTTCTACATCAATGGAAATCATATCCAACACCCACTACCCATTGATGAGATTGATCCAACCAATAATTTAGCATAAAGGAAATTTACATAAATCAATTTACATGTTGGAATGCAATGTTGCAATTATCGTAATATAAATATGTTATATTACTCGCTAACATTCAACCAGTATAGAAGGTTGTACTTCTTCACCTACAAGACATGTGAGGTCTGTGTTCAAGGTGACCAAGGAGGTATGTCCTTTACATGAGAGAGGTTTTCTTCTAGATGGGAAATCCACCAAGAGATATTATTCACGAGACTACTACATTCTAGAGGGAGCATTTGAATAGTATATGACCCTCTCACAAATCAATTTACTTAGAGAAATATATTTTCAACCTCGATTTTTTTTTTACATTCAACTATGTAAAGTCAAAAGAGAAATTAAAATGGTCTTTTAAAATTAATATGGTAGTTTAATATTATTATTTATGAGGCTCAAATAAAAATTGATGATATTTCATTTTTTTTTGTTTATTTGTGTGTTCATTTATGTTTTACCTCTAATTCGGAGATGTATTAAAAATGGACAAAAAATAGTAATATATTTCATTAATATTTTAAATTAAGAAGGGATTAAAAAATAAAAATAAAAATAAATTAAATGCAAGGAATCACAATTCAAAGGATAGAAAATTAAATTAGTGTTAATAATGAAATTACAAACTATGCTTGAAATGAATGCAATAAAAGAGATTAAAGGAATAAATATATTGTAAAGAAATTAGTAAATAAAATTGTATATAGTTTATAGAAACATACAAATATAAAAAAAATAGCTTGTTATCTATATATAGACAACAAAATAATTTGGTACTTGGGGTCACCTTATGAAGAGGTAATGTTTAAGTTGACTAGAGTTTAACTTTGATGGATTAAAATGAAAACAAACTTATTCATTATTTATCATTTTAAATAGAATACACACACACACACACACACACACACACACACACACACACATATATATATATATATGGGTAAAATCATGAGTCTGGGTGTCTATTCCGTGAGAATCGACTTTTGGAATCTGTATTCCACAACCTTTCTGTTGAACTATTTTAGTTTTTCTGCCTAGCTAGTTTATGTTTTCAGTCGAAACAAATGTTCATCTGAATGTTAAAGTTAACGGAGTGCCTCGTTATGCACACTTTGTAAGGATAGCCGGGAAAATAATGTCTCGAAGAAATATTTTCCACCAAACATTTGTTTAGCCAAACAATTGTTTGTCCGAAACATGTTTTCGACCGAACACTTATTCGACCGAAAAATGTTTTCTGTCGAACAATTGTTCAACCGAAAAAACGTCATATAAGTATTAACCGAATGCAAATGTTCATTATTTTTTCATTTATGATCTATGATTTTTTGTCATCTCTTTGTTTTTTGTGAGAGTGAGGACATTCTATCATTTTCCTCTGATGTGTCTAGTGTCTCTTGCTTCATGGTGGAGTTGTGGAGTGGTGTAGTCTTTTCTGCATCTGGTACATCCTTATTGGTGGTGGAGTGGTGTATTCTTTGTTTCCTCTGATACATCCTTACTCATGATGGAGTGGTGGAGTGGTGTAGTCTCTATTATGTCTGTTTTCTCTACTTCACATGGTTTATGAGAGTGAGAACGTCGGTTCCCTACTGCATGGTGGTGGTTTTTCTTGGCCTATTGTATGCGCGTTGATGGATATTTTGACCCCTTTTCTGCATAGTGGTGGATATTCCTAGACCCTCATATTGATGATGGTAGATATTCTCATCCCCTTGTCTATGTGGTGGTGGAGTGTTTCAGCCCCTTGTGTGTGCAGTTGTTGAGGTAAGTGTATCGACCTCCCTCATAATGTAATTTATGAAGTATATTTTCAAAAATAAAATCAGGACAGTCTAAGAGTGTGCCTGTGTGAATGGACATAGGTAATTCACAACAATTTCTTAATGATCAAGATATATGAAAGCATGATCCAATATAATTCGGCTTATCGTATTTCCAAGAAAATATTCCATGGTGATCGATGATTTTATCTAGGTATGATGCATGATCCAAGATATTTTCCAAAATATTTCGGCTTATAGTATCGTCGTAAAAAATATGTTGCTTTAGAGGATGGGATGCCTAAAAATAAACATTTTGGACTTCATGATTAGATAAATCAAATGAATGGAGTAAAACCCATTTTATAGGCTACAAAATATTAATACATTATCTTAGATAGTCTTCATTTTAGAAAACCCTGCGATGTAAAAAACCGGTTATGTTTTTCCAGATATGTTTATTGCATGCAAATTGCATGTTTTTCCTAACATCATTACATAAAATCACGCGATGCAACTACATGATAACAATCTCTTTTCTTAGGTGCATCCTTTTCCAAGGCTTCATCTAATTGTTTTGACACACTTGTTTTTTCTCTACAATATTTTTCCCCTTAAAGAATTGTCGCATCACTTTGCTTCTCTAATTAATTATTTCTTTGGAGTTCCTTACTTAAAACCACCTTCAACTAGTTCAATAATTTATTCAAATCAAATTTTTCTATTTCTATCACTTGAGTATGAAGAAAGGCCTCGACATTTTCATTATTTTTTTGGTAGCCATCCTTTCTTGTATTTTAAATTCAAGCTCCATAATAGCATCTATAAGGATTTTCTTCTTTCTGTTAATTGCATCTAAAGCTTCATCTAACTGTTCAATGATCTTTGTTTTTACTTTCCAAGCTTGTCCTATATAGTGTAGTGTTTCACTCATTTTCCTTGCAAATTTATCACTTGCATTGATTTCTAATTCATTTAAAAGCATCTAGGAGAGGCTGATTAAAGACTTTGAATCCACCTTTTTCATTTCACCAGCAATTTTTGGTTGATTTCTAGACTCATATTTCAAAATAGATGTCTCAAAGGTTTCTGTAGAGTCTTCAGAAAAATGTTTGACAATACAACTTGCATAGCCATTAATTTATGTTTGTAAAGAAGTCCTAGACTACAAAATGATACTTTCATACTATAAGAAAGTTATGCACTGATACTAAATCCTAGAAAGGGAAATATTAAACACACTCCCAAAGATAGTAAATATAGTTTTACCCTAGAATAAACTTATAGGTTCGACACTCTCCCAAGCAGAAAGTGCAACCAACATTTCTCCCTGATCCTTTTATGTTAGTGTAGCAAAGATAATATTATATTTTAAAGTGAAATGATTCTTTCAAATTCAATCCACAATCATCTTCTTGTTTCACCAACTCCCACTTTTTAGACAGACCATTTTCTTTGTGAGTAACATGAATATCTCCAATTTCGCTTAGCATAGTCCTAGGGTTCATAAAGAACGTCTTCAATAGGTGACAATGTTTTCTTTCCAACATAGAAAAATATATTTCACCTACTGGAATGGTGGTACATACTCCAATCCACGCATGAAAAATATCCCTTGTATTTAGAATTGTTATTATTTTATTTCACTTTGATAAATTTAAATGGGACAAAAAATTGTAAGGGTTAAGAAACTTACTTCAAAACTCTTTCATCCTCTTCTGTTCCATGGCCCTGCATGTGAAAAATTGAATACAATTCTATGGAATGAATTTTTTTTATGATATGGTGCTTCTACATTGTCCTTGCATTAACACCATGCAGTACCATTGCTCTGCATTTTTCCGAATTTAAGAGTGTTTCATGGGATTTTTTATACAATTGTAGAAACCTCTCTGCATGAAAGGGAAAAGTATAGACAGAAAAGCAGAATAATGAAAACAATATATAATGTATATGATAAGAACAACAAAAGAAAAACGTGATTTTTTTTGGAGAAACTGTTTTGGGACCTTTACTGTCAAAAGAGGTAGTAACCATGTTTTTTGTAGATCCAAACTCATTGGCCAAAGCTAACAAAAATGAAGATTTCCCTTCCCCAACCAATCAAATCTGATGGAAGCTCAAATAGTACTTAATACGCCTCTCTGAAGATAAATTCTCATATGACTCCATATTTGAGCACAAGATTAGAGAAATGACAATATTCTTTTAGAAATTCATACCCCTACCATCACAAGTCAAATTCATGATATTGTAAAAAATAAACCTCAGAAAACATCAATTGATTTCATTTTGCAAGAATTCCGTGAGATGTGAATACATAAAGAGTATTTATATCTACATCCACAAGTTATAGTGTAAGGTTATCTATTTCTAGAATCATTCTCTTAATTTAATACACCCATTGCAAAACCAGTTTTGGTATTAAAAGTACTCCATGCATGAAGAACTAGAAATAAAACCGGTTTTGCTATGAGGAACCCCTGCTTAAATAGTGATAGAAAATATGTCCATGTCATCCTATCCAAATTAATATTTCCTATGATTTTTCTAGATGATAGATAAATAAATAATTGAAAAAATAGATATCCAGCAAGAGTATTGAAACTGTATAAATAAATTTTAACATACTGCATGTAGTCTATTAACCTTAACTAAGTTGTGTGCTTACTCATGTTTGTACCTTAGGTTGATTTCTTCTTTTCATATTCCTATTCCATCCTAATAAACATCATATTTTTTCACATTCCTATTCCATCCTAATGAACGTCATATAGAGCTATGTGCTTATGTCTTTTCATGCCTAGTGTAAAAGAGACTGTCTCGTTCAACTTCTAGAAATTCATGCAAGTGACTATTTTATGTTTTTGGCCACTTGTTCATATGGTTTGTATCTTCTGATATTTTTTCCCCATGTTTTCCACCTATTGTATCTTTTTTTAAGTTCTTACACCTATTATGGTTCCCAAAGTTTTATCAGCAAATTTAGTTTGATTGCCGACATATTTTTGGGTGTCCTTGTTAAATCTCAATTATGCTTCAGCTTGGTATTTCTTCCCACCCTCTTTAGTCTCTGGGTGATAGTTTCTCTTTTTCCATTACAAATTCTCTCACCACAATCTCTTGTTTGTATTCCCATACTAAAATAATCCTTCAATTGGTTTGCATAGCCTTTACTATGGCTCCAAAACCATCTTTGTAAATGCATACAACAATAACAATATGTTTACACCAACATAATAAGAAAAATAAGCTTTTGAGTTGCATGCTTCATATTACCAAAAATATTTTATAGACTGCATAAAGTGACTTTTCAGATGATAATTAGATGTCTATGCTAATCTAGAATGGTAACATATTTAGTTCATTCCAAAGTATAACTTCTTACTTAAATTACTAGATATGCCCATTAAGAGTGTGTGTTAGCAACACAATAATAGAACATGAATATTTGAGTGACCCTCCACAACATGAATATTAACTAAATATCAAATATGTTTCTCTTCTTCCACATTCACTTTAATTGCAAGGACATGACCTAACTGTGACAATAAAATCGAAAGTAAAATACAAAATTTCACAAACTTTGTATCAAGATTGTTTACACTGAAAGCTAAACCACAATATTGAACTAAAAGCTAAACCACCACCTAATTCAAAGTGAAAGATAACACCTAAGTCAAGTTATTCATGCAATTAACATATAACCTTGTATTGTAGAGTGACTTGTATTCTCATCTTATCATATACATATATATAGATTCTATAACTAAGAGATGTAAATAGTTATAGTTCTCTCTATTCATTACATTACAACATTAGATTTTCAAGGGTGAAAAAATATATTCTCAATTTAAGTAATAATGTTTGAATTTAGCATATTCATAGTTATTTTATTTTAATATGTTAATGAAAAACTAAGCAATGAATTTTATTGTTTAGTTTATTGTGCAAACTATGTTTCTTTTGCCATAGGACAGGTCCTAAATTTGAGCAAATAAAAAAATGTCTATTAAAAATTCCATAATGAAAGTACTTTAAAAAATGTTGTTTAAACTACAAAACTATCAGTTGACTACATTCTTTGGAGCCACTTAATTTCCGGCTTAGGTATCTTCAGGTTACAGGTTGAACTTGGAAAACTTCCTCTACTTTGGTAGAGAAGGAATCATTAGATTCCAATAGAGGAAACAACTAATTATTTTCCATTTCCAAGAGAATCCGAGTAATTTTACCTGCAATTTCCAACTGTAGAAAAATACTTCATTAGCTTAATCATCATGGTCTAGGTTCTACATGGTTTTAAAGGAACCAAAAAAACCTATGAACTAGAAAACAACATAATTTTATAGTGCTTCCAAACAAATTGATGACGTTGACAAGAGAAAACAAGAACCTCCCAACCATGTGCTTCTCTTGTTGTGGTGTTGCAGAACCCGCCACACTACTCCATACATCCTATGCTTGATTTTTTTTCTTCTATAGAACTTGCTCTAGAAATAGAGGGAGACCCATTCACTCTAGTTTGGCATGCAAAACCAACCTTGGGAACTAAATTGTGTGTCATAATGTTCATTTGGTGAGGTCTACCACTAGGTGTGTATCTTGCATCGCTAGGATACCAATGATAAAAAGGATCGTGCTTCACTACAACATTCCATAAAATAAAAAATAGACACATAAACAATGCACTTATTCCCCATCATCAAAACATGATCATAAATAAAGAAAATACATTACAACATAAATGAAAAATAAAATTTTAAAGAAAATACATTACACCATAAAGGAAAAATATAAATTTTACCAACTTGAACTTTATATATTTAAATCAAGGCTAGAACATTCAAATTGCATGATCAATTGATTTCTACCCATATCTTGGTATGTAGTTTCATGCATGGTCTGCTGTTGTGTTGGGGTTACGTAATACTAAAACCTATCAGAAAAAAATCAGTAAAATGAAAATATCATGGATCACATTATAATATATTTGGTTGGGAAAATCTATCTTTATTTATTTTATGGAGATTTTAAAGAAACTTGTTGGACTTCACAATATCAAGAAAATATGGAGACTTACTAGAAAAGTTAACAAAATATGGAAACTTACTAGAAAAGTTAAAGGTATAACCTTGAAACTCAATCTAAATATGTTAGTCCCATGTGAAGGAGGAATTTTGATCCTTCAATCCTACTCAAAGGATGTTTTTTGTCCTTCATAGGATTGCATATAAAAATGATTTAGTATTTAATGAATCCCAAAATATTTGCAATTTCCTTAATCTCTCATGGTCATAATTGATTTTATTAACCATGACTATGTCAAACATGATCACTATGGAAATGGGGTTAACCATCACTATAAGAATGATCACTTGATGACGTTAATCAATTCAATATATACTTGTTCGGGATAAATGAAGGTGGATACTTGTGCGATCAACAAAAATTCACACGAGAAAGAGGGGAACACAATAAATATATTGAATTGTTTTTTTATTTCCTAAACAATGTTCTATGGGCTAAACTACAAATCAATATTATTGTCAATCTCCATTGGATAAACTGCATTAGTTCATCGATGCTTGTTTTCATGTTTACAGGAGATATAGAGTAGAGATGGATCGAGATGAGGTGTTCACTCATTCTTCAAGTCAAAGATGCACTTAGACATATATTGCAACAAGTACACCTAATACCACACCTACATCTAATGAAAGACCTTCAAATGTTTGCTCTTGAAGATGGTATTACACATCTATATATTCTAGCGTATTATATCGAGACACAATTGGTATGTGTTTAGAATTTATGCACATGCAAAATTTTGAGTATGCATGCATATTTATATCTGTTTTAAGTCTTCTTCATTGATTTTACTAAGTTTTATTAGCATTTTTCATTATAGAGAGACAACATAATAAATTGTCTCATGAGAGTGGGAAAGCATCTGTGTCTTGTCGATTGTTTGATTCATCTTATGATTGTTTTCCCTCTTTTGGTCGTCAATTTAGAGAACGAATAATAGATCAACCACCTTTTATTGGTAATATGTTACATATATATATATATAATTTATTTAAATAAAATACTAATTTACACATGTGTATATATATGCTTGTGTCATTATTTACTAAATTATACATGATCACATCTGTATATGTAAAGGATCATGGTTCTATTGAGGGTTACAGTGATGCATTAAGAGAGGACGAGGGTGATGATGCAAGGGGTGGAGATGTCGAGGATGCGGCAAGGGACCAAGAGCAAGGTCATACAAATTATCGACAAAAGGGTCAAGGTCAGCGAAGGGATACTGTAGACCAAACACATCGTTGTAAGCCCATGGCCATTTATCCTTTGAATATACACAATGCTCTTCCTTGGGAGAATGATATTGTTTCCGTCACCCTTGAATAATGCACATCGCACCATAAAAAAATGCGGGATCATATTTCTAACTTAGAACTCATAACTAAGAGCCGACAGAGTTTTCAAATACTTTTGGAATCTTTAGGCAAGTTTATTGGTGCCTATAAAAGTGTTGGGCCAACAACAGATTCTTTTACTCACTTGATGTGAATGTGAAAGGCTCAGGTAATGGGTCTTGACAATGGGTTTGATGTAGAGAAGAGGGTATGAAAAGAATATTCTATTTCAATGTTTAAGTTTAAAAAAGGACTGAAGCGGAAGATGTTAAAGGTGCAATATTTCAAGCATTCCGAGATTGCACACCATTTATATGATATATTTTTGGTTGTATATGGTAGAATGCCATGGAATTATGAAATGACACATTATTTTGTGAGATTTTTTAATGCAGATCTTTTTTAAACATGAATCCAAATTACACACATGCTCCGTCAAAAAGTTATGTGGTTGGAAAAGGTAGTATGTGTGATATCCCCGAATTTTGTAATAATTTTGAAAAACTATTTTTACTTTTCTTTTTCTAAATATGATCAATAGACCTGGAATATTCCAATCATTCCTTAGAGGATGATTGTAACTAAAAAAAGTTATTCATGCAATGAAATCTAAATGATAGGGACAACCATGTTGAATGAGGAAACTATGCATGCCAAAGTGGGGGACATGAAGGGTCACTCTTAGAACTGTTACACCAGGAGTGGCAATGTCAGTATGGCACTAAAATCACCCTGGGGAATTGAGAGGTAGTGGAGCAGAAATTCCTGGGGGGAATTATCCATTAGTTGCAAAAGACCTAGGAAAAATGAAAAAGAATTAATATGGAAGCATATGCTAGGAGGCGAGACGCCACTGAGTATGTTGAAGGAAGTAATTGCTTGCTGTGTGAGCACTCTATGTTAGGAAAGGGAATTTATCTCATTGCAAAATTGGAACTAAGCTTGAATGTCACCACTTTTGGCATTCGTAGCTTAGCTTGGGGGTGATTGAGGACAGAGAGATTTGGGCCTAATCTATGGCTAGGTGGAACATGGCTATTCCTTTTTCATTGCGGCTTGATTTTACCATAGCTTTGATTTTCTGAGTATTGTTCCTAAAACTTATTAACTTGAGGGTATGTTTGGTTTATGTTAAAATGTGTTTGAAACAATCAAATAGTAGTTTATATTTATTGCCACGAATGCATGATTTTTGTATTGCTGTATTGACTTTGGACTATTGTTTCCACACCGGTTGTTGGAGGATGGCGTACTATTGGGGCATATGTCTGTATGCTGCATGTCATTGTTTGATAATAATTTACCTTAGGATTGTGGATGTGATTAATTCCAATAAACAATTTGTTTTATGATTATGTGTTTCAATGTCTCAAAGAATAATTTGATAACTCTAGTCATAGTAAAAGAAAATGATGCTTATGAACTACATACTCTTTTTCGATGGAATTATTAATGCCCTGTTTCTGGTATTTGGTAACCTCATTGGGTTATTTTTGTCTTGCATGAAGTCACCCTTATGTGGTTCATATTTTGCATGCCAGAGTTTGTCCCATGGTTCATCCTTGATGGTTATCCATTTCCACCAAATTTTTGCTCCCATCGCTTTATTTATATCCAGTGGGTCACGCAGTTCGAGACCCCCAATGTCTTTGGGTTTGTAGATTTCTTACCATTCCACCAAAGGCTACTTCCTATTTCCATCATTACCTCTTCACAAAAAATTCCTTTGTATATTATGTATCTTCTTTATCACAGACTTGGGAGAAACCAGGACAGAGAATAGATATAAAGGCATAGCTTGAAGGACATATTTAACAAGTATAATTCGACTCAGAAAATTAAGGGCTCTAAAGGCCCGAGGACTGAGATTCTGCTTAATCTTGTTCAGTAGGTCCTTCCAGAATATTTTTTTTGTAGTTGATTCAACTAGAGGTGTACCTAAATATTTGAAAGGAAGTCCTCCTTGCGAGAATTCCAAGATTCTTAAGATGTTCCTTTTTGTGATATTTTGGGTATTAAAGAAGTATACCTTAGACTTTTCCTGATTGATTTCAAGTCCATTGACTTCCAGGAAGGTATCTAGCCCTTCTTTTATTCCATGTGCCTCCTTGACAGTAGAATCCCGATGAACATTATGTCATCCACAAACTATTGATGGGTTTGAGGTTGCAAGTTTGTGTTCAGGGATAGCCCCTTGATATTATTTTCATTTCATAAATTTTTCAGCATTTTTCCAAGTTCCTCTTCTGCGATGATGAACAGGAAAGGAGACAATGGTTCACCCTATCTAATTCCTCTGGAGACCTGAAAGTGTTGGGATGGAGTCTCGTTAACTAGAATGGAGAAGAATTCCTATGAGACAAATCTCATTACCCAACCCATCCATTGGTTCGAGAACCCAAAATCTCAGAGGACACCTGTTAATAAATTTCAATTCATTTTATCATAAGACTTCAATAAAGCCAATTTCATAAGCTTACCTAGGATTTTCCTGGTTTTGACCGAGTCAATGGTTTCATGGACTAAGATTATTCCATTCAGATTTATTTTTTTATTATTTTATTTATTTATTTTTATCTGTATCCTTTATATTTGCAAAGTTGTGTGTATAGACATGCTTTATGTGAATGGTTAAAGGTTTATTTATATACATTAAGTTATGCCTCTTCTCCTAATAGTCACAATTCTTCGCCGTGAACTTTTACAAATAAATCTAATTTATAATTACCTCGTCTTTTTAAACTTGCAAGTTTTAATCATATGATTATTAAATATTCGACTTCATAATATCGATTTAGACTGGTTAAATTCCGACCATTTCTATCTGTTGATTACAACATGTTGCCACTTCTGAATCTGAATCACTGATTATGATATCGAAAGTACACTATAGAAATATACCACATATTCTAGCATTTCTCACTTCACCGCTTTAACATTGTCAATTTTGATGAACTAAACTCCATCAATTCTTACATTTATCGATTTTGATTTCAAACTATATTCTGTTGAATTCCAAATTGATAATTCAATGTTGAACTTTGACTGTGACTCTGATTCTGAGACTGTCGACTCCAATTTTTACTTGACTGATAATGGTTGACAACTTCAACTCCAACTGGAAATGGTTGGCAAGCTATCGATTTTGACCAACAATGGTTAACAACTTAGACTCCTATTGGTAATGGTTGACAACTTTGAATTTTATTAGTGCTAGTCGACAAGAGGTCTATTTTGACCAACAATGGTAAAAAACTTCAACTCCAATTGTCACTAGTCAACAAGAGGTCGACTTTGACTAATAATGGTCGGAAATAAGTCGAATTTGACTAACAATGGTCGACCACTTTGACTGCGACTAACAATGATCAAAAACTTCGAATGTTACTAAAATACAATAAGTCTACACCAATATTCAATAGGTTCGACTTATTTTCCTTTTTCCTTTGTTATTAATGAACTTCTTCGACATTAGTGGCAATCATATCCAACACCCACTACCGGTTGATGAGGTTGATCCAACCAATCATTTAGTATAAAATAAATTGGGATAAATCAATTTACATGTTGGAATGCAATGTTGCAATTATCATATTATAAATATGCTCTATTCCTCCCTAACATTCAACCAGTATAGAAGGTTGTACTTCCTCACCTATAAGACATGTTAGGTCTGTCTTGAAGGTGACCAAGGAGGTATTGTCAGCATCTATGTCTATGTCCTTTAGATGAGCGAGGTTTTCTTCTATCTAGGAAATCCACTAAGAGATCTTATTCAAGAGACTACTACATTCCAGAGGGAGCACTTGAAAAGTATATGACCCTGTCATAAATCAATTTACTTCGAGAAATATATTTTCAACCTCGATTTTTTTTTACATTCAACTATGTAAAGTCAAAAGAGATAGTAAAATGGTATTTTAAAATTAATATGGTAGTTTAATATTTTTATTTATGAAGCTCAAAGAAAAATTGATGATATTTCAATTTTTTTTGTTTATTTGTGTGTTCATTATTTATGTTTTACCTCTAATTCGTAGATGTATGAAAAGATGGACACAAAATAGTAATATATTTCATTCATATTTTAAAATTAAAAGTGGATTAGAATAGAAAAAATAAAAATATATTAAATGCAAGGAATTACAATGCAAGGGATGGAAAATTAAATTAGCGTTAATAATGAAATTAAAACTATGCTTGAAATGAGTGCAATAAAAGAGATTAAAGGAATAAATATATTGTAAATAAATTAGCAAAAAAAATTGTATATAGTCTATAGGAAAATACAAATATAAAAAAATAGCTTGTTATCTATATATAGACAACATAAGAATTTTGTACTTGGGGTCACCATATGAAGTGGTAATGTTTAAGTTGAATAGAGTTTAACTTTGATGGATTGAAAGGAAAACAAACTTATTCATTATTAATCATTTTAAATAGAATACACACACACACACACACACACACACACACACACACACACACACACACATATATATATATGGGTGAAATCATCAGTCTGGGTGTCTATTTTGTGAGAATCGACTTTCAGAATCCATATTCCAAAACCTTTTTGCTGAACTAGATTTTAGTTTTTCTGCCGAGCTAGTTTATGTTTTCAACCAAAAAAAATGGTCATCCGAACGTTAAAGTTAACGTAGTGCGTCGTTATGTGAAATTTGTAAGGATAGCTGGGAAAATAATGTCTTGAAGATAGTTTTTCAACCAAACATTTTTTCGGACGAACAATTGTTCGTTCGAAACATGTTTTCGGCTGAACACTTATTCGACCAAAAAATGTTTTTGGTCGAACAATTGTTTGACTGAGAAAACGTCATTTAAGTATTAACCGAACACAACTGTTAATTATTTTGTTGTTTGTGCTCTATGATTTTTTGTCATTTATCTGTTGTTTGTCAGAGTGAGGACATTCTGTCATTTTCCTTCGATGTGTCTGGTGCGTCCTGCTTTGTGGTGGAGTTGTGGAGTGGTGTAGTATTTTTTGCATCTGGTACGTCCTTCCTGGTGGTGGAGTGGTGTATTGTTTGTTTCCTCTGATGCATCCTTACTTGTGGTGGAGTGGTGGAGTGGTGGAGTGTCCACTATGTCTGTTGTGTCTATTGCATATGGTTTGTGAGAGTGAGGAAATTGGTTCTCTACTACATGGTGGTTTTTTTTTCGGCTTATTGTATGCGTGGTGATGGAGGTTTTGACCCCTTTTATGCATAGTGGTGGAGCTTCTTGGCCCCTCATATTGATTATGGTGGATCTTCTCATCCCCTCGTCTATGCAATGGTGGAGCATTTCATCCCTTTGTGTGCGTAGTTGTTGAGGTAAGTGTATCACCCTCCCTCATAATTTAATTTATGAAGTATATTTTCCAAAATAAAACTAGGATAGTCTAAGAGTGCACCTGTGTGAATGGGCATAGGTAATTCACAATAATTTCTTAATGATAAAGATATATGAAATCATAATCCATGATATTTCGACTTATCATATTCCAAAGAAAATATTCCATGCTGATGGATGATTTTATCTAGGTTAGATGGTGAATCCTTTAGAGTGTATTGGTAGTACTCTCATCAAAAATATGTTGGTTTAGAGTATCTGATGCCTAAAAAATAAATATTTTTGACTTCATGATTAGATAAATCAAAATAATGGAGTAAAACCCATTTTATAGCCTACAAAAGATTAATACATTATCTTATATAGTCTTCATTTTAGAAAACCATGCCATGTAGAAAACCATTGATGTTTTTCCTGATATGTTTATTGCATGCAAAATTTCATGTTTTTCCTAACATCATTATGGAAAATCCCACGATGCAAATGCACGATAACAATCTCTTTTCTTAGGTGCAACATTTTCCAACGCTTCATCTAATTGTTTTGAAACACTTGTTTTTTCTCTACAACATTTTTCCCCTTAAAGAATTGTTGCATCACTTTTCTTCTATAATTCATTATTTATTTGGAGTTCCTTACTTAAAACCACCTAGAAGTAGTTCAACAAATTATTCAAATATTTATTTTTGATTTCTATCTCTTCAGTATGAAGAAAGGCCTTGACAAGTTTTTTTTTTTTGGTAGCCATCATTTATTGTATTTCAAATTCAAGCTCAATAATAGCATCTGTAAGGATTTTATTCTGTATGTTAATTACATCTATATCTTCATCTAAATTTTTAACGATATTTTTTTTTACTCTCAAAGCTTGTGCTATAGGGTGGATCATTTCACTCATTTTCCTTGCAAATTTATCACTTGCATTGATTTCTAATTCATTTAGAAGCATCTCCAAGAGGCTGATTAAAGTCTATGAATCCACCTTTCTCATTTCACAGACAATTTTTGATTGATTTCCAGACTCAAATTTCAAAATAGATGTCTCAAAGTTTTCTGTAGAATCTTCATAAAAATGTTTGACAATACAACTTGCATAGCCATTAATTTATGTTTGTAAAGAAGGACTGGACTACAAAATGATAGTTTCATATTATAAGTAAATTATGCACAAATATAAGCCTACAAAGGGAAATATTAAACACACTCCCAAAGATAGTAAAGATATTTTTTCCCTAGAACTTGCTGTAAATATAGTTTTACCCTAGAATAAACTTATAAGTTCGACACTCTCCCACAGAGAAAGTGCAACCAACATTTCTCCCCAAATCTTTTATGTTAGTGTATCCAGGATAATTTCAAATTCAATCCATAATCTTCTTCTTGTTTCACCAACTCCCATTGTTTAAACAGACCATTTTCTTTGTGAGTAACATGAATTTCTCCAATTTCACTTAGCATAGTCCTTGCGTTCATAAAGAACATCTTTAGTAGGTGACAATGTTTTCTTTCCAACATAGATAAATATATTTCACATACTGGAATGGTGCTACATACTCCAATCCAATTATGAAAAATCCCTTGTATTTAGAATTGTTATTATTTTATTTCACTTTGATAAATTTTAATGGGACAAAAAATTCTAAGAGTTAAGAAACTTACTTCAAAACTCTTTCATCCTCTTATGTTCCATGGAAACTTGCATGGGAGAAATTGAATACAATTATATGGAATGACATTTTTTTATGATATGGTGCTTCTATATTGTCCTTGCATTAAAACCATGCAGTACCATTGCTTTGCATTTTTCCAAATTTAAGAGTGTTTCATGGGATTTTTTATACAACTGTAGAAACTTCTCTGCATGAAAGGGAAAAATATAAATAGAAAAGGAGAATAATGAAAACAATATAAAATGTATATGATAAGAACAACCAAATAGAAACATGAGTTTTTTGGAGAAATTGTTTTGGGATCTTTACTGTCCAGAGAGGTAGTTAAAAATCTAAAGCAAAGTTAAAAATATAAAAGGTATTAAGACTCCTGCGATCCACGATCCGCACAACATAAAGAGGAAACCAGAAAGTTAAGTTCAAGTATTAAAGTTATTAAGACGTCGATGTTCTGCAATTCACATAGCGGAAAGCGAAGTTAAAAGTGTTAAAGGTATTAAGACTCCCACAATCCACGATGTGCACAACAAAAAGCAGAAATCATAAAGTTAAAGTTAAGTTTTAAAAGTGTAAGACTTCTACGATCTGCGATTCACACAGTGAAAACTGGAAATTGAAAATTAAAGTATCAAAGGTGTTAAGACTTCCACGATCTGTGATCTGCACAATGGAAGGTTACAGTTAAACTATTAATAATGTTAAGAATTTTGCGATCCACGATCCACCCAGCGGAAATTGGAAGGCGGAAAATAAAACATTAAAACCTTATTAATGTTAATGCTTCTCTGATCTATACAGTGGAAAGAGGAAGGAAGAAGAGAAAAGTTGAAATACTTAAGAACCTTTAGATTTCCAAGTTTCGTAGTCTATAGCAGAAGGGTAGAAGGTGGAGGGAGAAAGTATGGATGAAGGAATTCCACCGTGTGTTAAGCTTCTGAGTTCCGCAGTCCGTAGTGGAAGGCAGAAGGCAGAAGTGTGGATAAATGATATCTTCAAAAGTTAGGTTCCTGATTTCCAAAGACCGTGGCATAAGGCTAATGGGAAGAACACTAGAAGCAGAGCTCGAAAAGTCATTTTCAATGTAGAACATCTATTTGGTCATAGAAGTGGATCTTTTTATGGATTTCAATATTGTTTATTGTTTTTTATTAAGGATGAATTATTATGGAATATCTTAGCCAAATTTATGTCAAAGAATCATATGGTTGCAAATTATTTTATATACTCATTTTTGGAAGTTTATATGGGTATGTTACATATGGTAGCAAAGCCACAAGTTCAACCTTGTCTCCCTTTGGGGAACATCTAGTTTTGTTGCATTATTGAAACAAAATTGTGCTAGACATATTTGTGTTCAAATATTTTGTGTATAAACTGGAATTATGTGTGACAGGGATAGTGATGGCCTCACAAAATGAATAGGAGTACCCATCTGAAGAAGGTACACAAATACCTCCCCCAGTGTAGCCAGAACCATTGCATTCAGAAGCTAGCTAGGTACTGGAAACAGTGAAGAATTTAATAGTGGAATTTAATAGCTACAAGGAAGAAAATGAACATCTCAAGAGAGATCAAGAAAAACAATAGGATCTTAATGAGATAATATTTCAAAGCTTGTAGGCGAGGAACAATGGAGAAAAACCACCCGTAGAAGCAGAGAGGGACCTAGAAATTGGGAACCGTGCTGAAATAAAGGACAGTTCCTCCTAGGAAACTCAAAAATATGGGAATCAAGCGCGGACAATGGGTAAGAGAAAAATGGATCACCTGGAAGGATAATTCAAGAAGATAAAACCCATCAGTTTTGATGGGGAGTTAGGAACTGGAGAAGAAGCAGAATCTCGGTTGATAGATATTAAAAAGTACTTTCAGATATACAACTACTCTAGCAACATGAAGGTAAGGATGGAATTTTACAACTTAAAAGGAAAGGCCAGTATTTGGTGGAAATACCTCAAGATATCCGATGGATTAAAGGAGAAGAACCTCTAGTGGTTGGAGTTCAAGAAACCCTTTAAGAAAAAATACTTATGAGAAATCTATTATGAAAGAAAGACCAAGAAATTTTATGAATTGAAACTTGGTCATATGACCATGGAGTATCTCATCAATAAATTTCTAGATTTGTTACAATTTGTTCCGTAAATTAAATATGAAAAGGTAAAGATCAAGTGATTCCTAAGATACTTTCCACATTCCTACAAATATTGGATTGAATTTGATAACCCCAAGACTCTTGAAAAAGTAATAAGAAAATCAATACTATGCTTCGAGTAGTATAAAGAGAGGAATGACCTCTCCAAAACTTGAAAGGTCAAGAAGAAATAAAATTTCAAATAATCCTCGAGGAAATTCCTATAGCAAGGATGGGCATTCTTAGTGTACGAATAATAAACCTCTACAGCTTAGACCAAATGGGGCTATGGGAACCCCCCAGAAACCCCCAAAATGTTGGGAATGCGAAGGTCCCCACATATGAAGGAACTTCCCACTCCTCTGTGAATCAAAAAAGTTTGTACACAACATGCAAGAAGCTTCCATTGTGGGATATATTGGAAATATTTTCCATTGAATCAATGTATCTCTTGAAGATCATCATGAATATCATCAATCTGCAATCATTGAAATTGAAGGTACTGACTCTAACTAAAATCTCTCTATATTAACTAATCTAGGAGATACCTTAAGTTACATCACTCCTAAAATGATGTAGAAGTGTCAACTCACCAAGGTAAGGCATGCAGATCCCTGGTCACCCCAACTAGCCATTGAAGCAAAAAGGAAGGTAACTGAGTTTATTGCTAATTGTGAAATTTCAATACAGAATCATGCAACTAGGATCGATTTGAATGTTTTTCCTCTAGGGTCATATGATATGATTATTGGAATGGATTGGCTAGAAAAGTACAAATTATTATTGAAATGCTTTGATAAAACCTTTACATATATAGATGAAGATAAAATTGTTAGGAAGGTAAATGGTTTTACTAAGACTATTTCCTTAAGGCAGATATATGCCTTACAATTAAGGAAGTGTTTGAGGAAGGGTTATTAGCTCTATGTCATAAAATTTTATGACCTACTCCTTAATGAGAACCCAAAATCTATAAGGGACCGCCTGGTGTTGAATGAATTCATGGATTTGTTCCTAGAAGAGATACCTGGACTACCCCTTTAAAGAGAAATATATTTCTCCATTGAAACCATACTTGCGTCTGCTCTAGCATCCAAAGTTCCTTATCTAATGGGTATCACTGAGCTAATTGAATAAAAAATCCAGTTACAAGAAATAATACATAAGGGTTATATCAGGCCTAGTGTATCACCTTGGGGAACCCCAGTTTCATTTGTCAAGAAGAATAATGGGAATTTAAGACTGTGCATAGACTATAGACTACTAAATAAAGGGACCATTAAAAAAAGTATCTTCTTCCTTAGATTGATGATCTGTTCGATGAAGTAAGGGGAGGAAGAGTTTTCTCAAAGTTGGGTTTGAGATCTAGTTACCAGTAGATCAGGATTAAGGAGGAAGATGTTAACAAAACGACTCTCGAGACATGTTATGGGAATTACAAATTTGTAGTAATCCCTTTTGGATTAACTAACACCCCTGCCAAATTCATGTCTCTGATGAATGGCATCATCAACATGTTTTTGGATCAGTTCGTGTTAATTTTCATTGAAGATATCCTGATCTAATCGAGGATAGAAGAAAAACATGAACATCATTTGAGAATTGTACTATAGACCCTAAGAGACCACTAGTTGTATGCTAAGTTCGAGAAGTGTGAATTCTTCAAGAAATAAATTCAGTACTTAGGAGATGTCATCTTTGAAAAAAGGGATTGTAGTGGATTCGCCAAAGATAAAAGAAATTATGGAATGGCACGTGCCTAAGGATATTGCATACATTCAATCCCTCATGGGACTCACTGGGTACTATGGGAGGTTCATCTAGATGTTCTCAAAGATAGCCTACCCTATTACTTCCTTACAAAGAAAGGGGATAATGTTTGTATGGTATGTAATATGCCAGGAGAGATTCACAAATTTAAAAATACTATTAACAATGGACCTGATTCTGAAGGTAAATGACCCTTATAAAGACTACATAGTGTATACTAATTCTAGTAAGGATGGATTGGGGGGGCGAGGGGGGGGGGGGGGGGGGGTACTATCTCAAGGAGGGCATGTGGTATGTTACAAATCTCGCAATATGAAGGACCACGAATGAAATTATGTAGTACATGATCTAGAATTTGTAGCAATAGTAAATTCCTTAAAAATATAGTGCCACGACCTATTAGGGAACATGTTCCTTTTATTAACAGATAACACCTGCGTAAAGCATACTTTTACTCAGCATGGAGTCAATTCCACCCAAGCAAGATGGATAGATTGCTTAAGCGAATATGAATTTGAAGTGACGAATATCAAAGGTAAGGAAAATAAAGTGGCTGATGAACTCACATGAAGAACTCATGAAGTATATGAGATCACTGTGAGTCACCCAGAAGGTGATTTATTGAGTCGAATAAAAATATCTAGCATCAATGATGTTGAATATGGAAATATACTAAATAAATTGTTGACAGAAGAGGTAAATTTGAAATGAACAAAATTTAAAGTAGAACAAAAAGGATTTATTTGGTTTAAAATAATAATATACCTGCCTAATGATGCAAATTTAAAATTGTGTATTTTGAATGAAATGCACAAACCTCCATATGCAGGGCACCCTGGTTACCAAATATGGTAACACCCCTTAAGAAGCAATTCTACTGGCCTAATTAGAAGGTAGATCTAGTTGATTACCTGTTTAAATGTTTGGAATGTCAATAGGTGAAGGTTGAACACCAACATCCAGTAGGTTTGTTACAACCCTTAGCAGTTCCTGTAGTGCCCCATATTTTGACTCCGGATTATTTATCACTCAGACTTATTACACTGTATTTACTTATTATCTGTGGACTCAACTATACTTCATAAACTATATTTTGGGATGTTATATGTGATTATTTACTGATGTTATGATGTTATCAGGATTATGCTCTAATTATGATATTATGATGTTATCATGCTTATATTATGCTTTGATCATGATGTTACGACGATTAACATGCCTATGTAGATGCTTTGATTATGATGTTATGATGATTATCATTTATATGGAATTATTGTGCTTATGTGATTATCATGCAGTAGTCGTCATCAGATTCATTTATTTCATAACAAAAACATATAGTTGATTGTAATCCTTCGTATGATGTGATATGTATGATGTGGTACATGGGCACCCATCCAGGATGCGAATTATTTTGTGATTTTATGTGATGAAAGGAAATAATGTTGATAATATGGATCAGCTATTGAATTAATATTGTTATGAATGCATGTTTGCATAGTGCTAACCTGCAGGGTACATGGGCTATGTGATCACCAAGTGTGTGATGCAAAGTATGACTCAATACATATCTTGAAGAAGAGCCTTAATTACCAAGTGATGGTATGATGACACGTACCAATAAACTCAATAGCAATGTAGTATGGTTTGATGAGTATATACCCAGTATGTTGAGAGGGATGGATGCATTTCCCACCATCTTTGTGACTGTGCATAGATTATAGGGATTTGAACAAAGCCATAGTGAACTACAGGTATCCTATACCAAGAATTGATGACCTATTTGATCAGATGAAAGGTTCATCCGCCTTCTCTAAGATTGATTTGCGATCAGGGTATCACCATCTTAGGATTAAAGAAAATGACATTCCTAAGACTGCTTTTCGAACTCTATTTGGGCATTATGAGTTCGTAGTAGTACCATTTGGTTTGACCAATGCTCCAGTAGTATTCATGAGCCTCATGAATAGTGTATTTCGGAATTACTTGGACCACTTTGTTCAGGTATTCTTAGATGACATCCTTATATATTCTAAGAAGAAGAAGGAGCATGAGGAGCACTTGCGGTTAGTGTTAACTTGCTTAAGGGAACATAAACTCTTTGGTAAATTGTCAAAGTGTTCTTTATTCCAAAAGGAGATTCACTACTTAGGGCATATCATCTCAGGAGAAGGGATCTCAGTGGACCCAGAAAAGGTGAAGGCCATCGAGGATTGGCCAATTCTGAAGAATGCGAATGAGGTGCGTAGCTTCATGGGATTAGCAGGGTATTACCGAAGATTTGTGGAAGGATTCTCCAAGATTGCAAAACCCATCACCACCTTGCAGCGAAAGGGAATCCAATATGAGTGGACCAATGAATGTGATTCCGCTTTCGCTGAATTAAAGAGATTGCTGATGAGTGCACCAATATTACAGGTACCAGACATTGATAAAGACTTCATGGTATGTACCAATGCCTCAAAGAAAGGGTTGGGAGCAGTTCTAATGCAAGAAGGTGGGGTAATAGCTTATGCATCTCGTAAGTTGAAGCCTCATGAGGAGAAATATGCCACACATGATCTGGAATTGGCAGCAGTAATGCTGGCACTAAAATTATGGAGACACTACTTGGTTGGCAGAAGTTTCACACTTAAAACAGATCATTAGAGTTTGCAGTATATTTTTACACAAAGGGATCTAAATGCTAGGAAACGACGATGGAGTGAGTTCATGAGTGAGTATGACTTTGGTATCTCATATATCAAAGGAAAGGAGAATGTGGTGGTAGACGCTCTAAGTCGAAGACTAAGAATTTTCTCCTTAATCCCCTTGAGAGTGGATTTGAAGGAGAAACTGCTCGAACAACTCTTGGGAGATGGTTGCTATATAGAGGTAACCTCAGATATTCAGAGTGGGAAGAAGTGTGAGTCGAAGTATTATGGGTACCATATTGAGGAAGATGGGTTGTTGCGGTACCAAGGGAGGATGTATATCCCTAAAGAAGGTTATCTCAGGGGAGCAATCCTTAGAGAGGCCCATAGGGCACATTATTGTGTGCACCCTGGAGTGAGGAAGATGTATGCAGACACGAAGAAGCTCTTCTTCTGGGCCGGTATGAAGAGCGATGTAGTGGATTTTGCGTCGAAATGCCTAGAATGTCAGCAAGTCAAGGTAGATCATTGACACCCAACTGGTCTCTTACAGCCTCATGATATTCCTGAGACTAAATGGGAAGTCATTTCCATGGACTTCGTTGTGGGATTTCCCCTCACATCCTCGAGACATAATGCTATACTCGTGGTGGTCGACAAACTGACCAAAAGTGCCCACTTCATTCCAATGAGAGACACTTATGATGTGACGGATGTATCAAGGGTATTCATAAATGAAATTGTACGCCTTCATGGGGTTCCAAAGAAGATAATTTCTGACCGAGACCCTAAGTTTACCTCCAGATTTTGGACAAGCATGCAATCAACATTAGGGACCCAGCTGAACTTAAGCTCATCATCCTAAGACGGATGGGCAGATAGAGAGGGTGAATTAGGTGATGGAGGACATGCTTAGGATGTATGTCATGGATCAGCAGACATAGTGGGAGAAATATCTTCCTCTAGTAGAGTTTGCATATAACAACAGTCATCATAGCTCCATTGGTATGCCTCCATACCAGGCATTATATGGGAGACCTTGCAGGACTCCACTCAGTTGGGATAGGTTGGAGGATCATGTTTTAGTCAGGCCTGAGTTGCTTTAGCAGATGGAAGAGCAAGTGGTACAGATCAGGAAGCAGCTTAAAGAAGCACAGGATAGACAAAAGAGTTATGCTGATGCACATAGAACTGATAGAAGTTATGAGGTAGGGGATAGCGTATTTATATGCATTCGACCGAATAAAGTACCATTCGGTTTGGAAAGGGGACCACATTGTCACCTCGCTTTATAGGGCCATTCAAGATTCTTGAAAGAATCTGACTGGTAGCGTATCATCTTGCAATGCCACCCCACTTGTATAGGACTCATAATGTATTTCATGTTTCAGTATTGCGACATTACATAGCCGATGAGTCTCACAAGATTCATTGGAAGGACTTGCAGGTCTCGGACGAGGGAACCTTCACGTCCAAACCATTATGTATACTAGATCATAGGGTTCAACAGCTCCGTAGTCGACACATGGACCAAGCTAAGGTCCACTGGGACAAGTATAGCCCAGGATCTGCTACCTGGGAGGACATAGAGACTATGCGTCGAGATTTTCCCTCACTATTTTGACCATAACTTCGGGACGAAGTTTCCTGAAGGGTGGGTTTATGTAGTGCCCCATATTTTGACTATGGCTTATTTATCACTTAGACTTATTACACTGTATTTACTTATTATCTGTGGACTCAACTATACTTCATAAACTATATTTTGGCATGTTATATGTGATTATTTACTGTTGTTATTAGGATTATGCTCTAATTATGATATTATGATGTTATCATGCTTATATTATGCTTTGATCATGATGTTATGATGATTAACATGCCTATGTAGATGCTTTGATTATGATGTTATGATGATTATCATTTATATGGAATTATTGTGCTTATGCGATTATCATGTAGTAGTCGTCATCAGGTTCATTTATTTCATAACAAAAACATATAGTTGATTGTAATCCTTGGTATGATGTGATATCTATGATGTGGTACATGGGCGCCCATCCAGGATGCGAATTATTTTGTGATTTTATGTGATGAAAGGAAATAATGTTGATAATATGGATCAGCTATTGAATTAATATTGTTATGAATGCATGTTTGCATAGTGCTAACCTGCAGGGTACAGGGGCTATGTGATCGCCAAGTGTGTGATGCAAAGTATGACTCAATACATATCTTGAAGAAGAGCCTTAATTTCCAAGTGATGGTACGATGAAACGTACCAACAAACTCGATAGCAATGCAATATGGTTTGATGAGTAAATACCCAGTATGTTGTGAGGGATGGATGCATTTCCCACCCTATGTCACTTTGATACCTGAGGTCGTGGGAGGGCAGTGCTGAGACACGCTCCCCAATTTGTTGTGATGACGATGGTCGGATTCCTACTAGGAGAGGCTAGGTCCACTAGTTAGCTGATGCTACCACTCTCAAGTTCTATGTGGGAAGGTCAGTACAGCTGGCATCCACTTTGTACTAGCAGAGGAAGGATAGGGAGGATGCGAACATAGGTTAGGATGGTTTGACATATTAGTTATTATTGTTGAGTGTTGGACATTTATGATACCATATTAGTGATGGTAGGTACCAATCTTAATTGACTGATTAATAAGAACATAATTGTTAAATAACTCTGAATGTCAAAAGAAATCATATTATATCTATATATTGGTCTTGTTGCGTGAAATATTATTTGTATCAGCTAGAATTTAGGGGTTTTTGCTATAGTACATGTGTAGCCTGTGCATGTACTGGCCATGCATGCACACCTCACACATGCACGCTAGTATGAAATATTAATTGAAAAACATTAAATAGTTGGATGGGTTAACTAAGTAAATGTGATTTATTTTCAACCTGTAAATGTACCTTATTTATTAAAAATCAATGTGCGGGGGGACTTAACAAACATAAACATGTCGATGTTATCATTTCAATCAATTTACCGCAATTAGTTATTATTGATTAATAATATTAATTATTATTATTTTTTTTATTATTATTATATATTATTGTTATTTAATATTATTAGTGTTTATTATTAAGTACTTTTTATTAAGTTATTAATAACATGTAATAAATTACAATATTATTTTACCATTTTACCATTAGCATAAAACATTAAACAAACAATATTGGGTAATGTTATGACAGTTGGGTATGTTTTAAATTTACACGTACAATTCAATAGGATAAGCACCTACTAAATTTCCACCATCTCATCCGGGGTGAAAAATTGTACAATTCAAGAAAAAAATTAATTGCGTACAAGGAATGTCTTAATAAAAACCTGAACTAGTTGAACTGCCCAAGAAAAGAACAAAATAAAACTTATTATTTTAAATATGAAGGAGGCGGTGGAAGAAGAAGGGCGGTGGAAGAAGAAAGGTGGTGGAAGAAAGGAGGGGAAGGAGGTATAAGGAGGGGGATCGGATGGTTGAAAAGGGGAGATTTTTTGGGGGGGGAGAGCATCTGGGGGAAAGAAAATTTTACAGAAGAAGAGAGTAAGGAAGGTGATTAAATAGGAAGGAAATAAAACTGGAGGAGGGGGCTAACTCCAGGGGAAGAATTACACTTAGAAAAGAAGGAAGTGGCTATCGGGTTTATCGACATGTGGGATCGGGGGCTAGGAAACCCGTCGGTTTCCTAGGGCCAACAGGTTCAATGCTGGTCGGTAGGGTGGATCATCCGAACTTGCATCAAGGCTCAGATACGCTTAGATGAGGGAGAGGCTTCGCTACAGGAGCAGGATTCAAGGACTATCTTCAGCTTGCTAAGGTTCAGGTATTTTTCGATGAACCCTCTCGTTATTTTACAAATGAATGAATCCTAAATAAAATAAAATCAAAATAAGAGTAAATGTATTTTGCGGGTAAAGTTGAGGACTTAGTGCTCTGCCCGGCAAGCAGAGCACTACAGTTCCTAAATCGAAATGGGAGGTAATATCTTTGGATTTTATCACAAGTGTTTCTTTGAATAAAAAACAATATGATTCAATTATTGTTGTAGTTGATAGATCAAGGAAGTCTACTCATTTTGATACATGTGAAGTCAACTTACAAGGATGTCAATGTTGCATAAATATTGCTGAAGGAGATATTTCGAGTTTGTGGAGTACCCAAGATGGTAATTTCTGACCGATATGTCAAGTTTACATCCAAATTTTGGAAGTCATTGTTTACAGGGTTGGAAACCAAGGTAAACTTCAGTACAAGCTATCACCCTCAAACATATGGGAAAACATAATGAACCAACCAAGTCATTGAGGAATTTTTAAGGATGTATGTCATGGAGAGACCCACTAAGTGGGAAGACTATCTACACCTAGCAGAATTTGCATACGATAATGGCTACCATTCCTCTTCCAATATGAGTCCATTTGAAATCTTATACTGAAGGAAGTGTACTACTCCTATTAGTTGGGATACCCTTGTGGATCGTTTAGTGATAGGACCTAAAATGTTGTAAGGCATGGAACAAACGGTTCGAGAAGTGCAGAAGAATATAAAGGTGGCATAGGATCTCCAAAGGAGTTATGCTAATTTGAAAAGACAACATAAAATATTTTTGGTCGGAGACCATGTTTACCTTCGAGTCAAGCCCAAAAAGAGTTCCCTAAAACTGGGAAGTTGCACTAAATTAGCAGCATGGTTCTGTGACCCTTTGAATTTTTGGAAAGGATTGGACCCATAACATACAAGCTAGTGCTTCCAGTGCACTTAAGAATTCATAATTTTTTCATGTTTTGTTACTAAGAAGTATGTATATGACTCCACTCACCTCATTGATTGGAATGTGGTACATGTGGAACTAGAAGGAAAATTTCAAGTGGAACCTAGAGCATTTTGGACAGGAAAGAAACAATGCTTCAGAATCGAGTCATCACTTGGGTTGAGGTGCAATGGAATCACTTTACACTGAAGGAAGAGACACGGGAATTAGAATTTGTCCTGTGAAAGAAGTACCTAGGATTTTTTCCAAAAATTATGAAAGACGACTAAAAACACTACGGATAGTGTTACATTAAAGGGGAGGGGATATGATATCGCCCAAATTTGTAATCATTTTGAAAGAGTATTTCTATTTTTCTTTTGTTTAAATATGATCGGCAGACCTAGAATATGCTAATCAATCCTTGGAGGATAGTTGTAGTCGAAAAACATTATGTGTGTAATGAAATCTCAATGATTAGGAAAACCATGTTGAATGAGAAAAATATGCATGTGAGAGTGGGGGACATGAAGGGTCACACTCAGAACTGTTACACCAGGAGTGGGAATGCTAGTATGGTACTAGACTCACCCTGGGGAATCGAGAGGTAGTTGAGTGGAAATTACTTTGGGTCTTTGTCCGTTAGCTGCAAACGACCTAGGAAAAATGAAAAAGAATAAATCTAGAAACATATGCTAGGAGGCAGGATGCCACTGAGTTTGCTGAAGGAAGGAATTGCTTGTTGTGTGAGCACTCTGTGTTAGGAAAGGGAATTTCTCTCATTGTAGAACAAGAGATGAGTTTGATTGTCACCACTATGGGAATTCATAGCTTAGCTCAGGAGTGATTGAGGATAGAGAGATATGGGCCTAATCTACAATTGGGTGGAATGTGGTTTTTCCCTTTTCATTGCATCTCAATTTAGCCACAGGTTCCATTTTTTTATTCTTGTTCCTGCAACTTATTGACCCGAGGGTATGTTTGGTTTATGTTAAAATGTGTTTGAAAGAATGAAATAGTAGTTTAGATTTATTGACGTGAATGCATGTTTTCCATATTTTTGTATTGACATTGGAATATTGTTTTCACACTTGGTTTCTAGAGGATGGCATCTTGTTGGGGCTTATATCTATATGCTTAATGTCATTGTTTGATAAGAATTTACCATAGGACTACATATATGATTAATTCCAGTAAACAATGTGTTTTATGATTATGTGTTTCAGTGTCACTCAAGGAATAAATGAACAGCTCTATTTGTAGTAAAAGAAAATGATGCTTATGAACTAAAAAACTCTTTTCTAGTGGAATTATTAATGCCTTGTTTCTGGTAATTGGTAACCTGATTGGCTGATTTTTGTCTTGCATGAAGCCACCCTTATGTGGTATAATTTCATTGTTAAATGGGCCTAGGGTATACCTAGATGTGGAGGAGTGTAAGCCTCAGTGTGATTTGAATGATAAGGGAAAACCCTAAATCTGTGGATGAAAACTTTACTGATGACCTAGTGCTTTTTCATATGGCTAAGTTTCCTAAGTTAGAATAATGCACTTATTTTGTTTATGTCTTTCCTTAGTTTTTCCCTTTCTTAGAGATAAGTATTCTTACATTGCTAGGGGGGGTTATGACTACTTGGTTGAATTGAGGGAAGGCACCTACCTTGTTGTATCCCTTTAAATTTCTTACTATACTTACTTACCAAAAGGGAAGATCTTGTTGAATGCATTGGACCTACTTCCTAAACACCCCTGCAGTCTTTCTAAGCCTGCACCAGTCCAAGTTGTGAACTCATCCCAAGTATTCAAGGTTTCCATAGGTCAAACCAGTGCTAAGGTTTCATAATAAAAAAAACCAAGTGAACAGTGAAAGTTCAAATAAAAAGATAAGTCTGAAGAAGTTTAATACTTCTGCGATCTGTGATCCGCATAGGGGAAAGTAGAAAGCGAAAAGATAAGTTAAAGCCTCAAAAGGGTTAATATTTTCGTGTTCCATGATACATATAGCAGAAGGTAGAAAGATGAAAGAAAAAGTGTAAACATAAGGTTAATAATATTTCCGCATTCCGCATCCTACATGGCGGAAGGCAGAAAGCGGGAAGAAAAGTTAAAATGTAAATAAGTTAATATTTTTGCGATCCACAATCTACACAACGGAAAGCAGAAATCGGAAGGTAAAGTGTAAATATTAAATTTATTAAGAATTCCGTGTTCCGCGATCTGCATAGAAAAAAGAAGGAAGTGGAAATAAAAGTTAAAAATCTAAAAGGTATTAAGAATCCCATGATTCGTGATATGCACAGCGGAAAACGAAAAGCCGAAAGTAAAGTTCAAGTCTTAAATTTATTAATATTTCTGCATTCCATGATCTACATAAAGAAAAGTGAAGTTAAAAATATTAAAGGTATTAAGATTCACGTGATCCATGATCTACATAGAAAAAAGATGAAAGTTAAAGTTAAGTCTTAAAAGTGTAAGAATTTCGCGATCCATGATCTACACAGAGGAAAGCAGAAAGCAGAATTTTAAAATTAAATTCTCAAAGGTGTTAACACTTCTGTGATTTGTGATCTGCACAGTGAAAAATGGAAGTTTAAAGTTAAAGTCTTAATAATGTTAAGACTTCCGTGATCCGCGATCCACCTAATGGAAAGCGGAAAGCGGAAAAGAAAATATTAAAACCTTATTAATGTTAATGATTCCATGATCCGCACAATGGAAAGTGGAAGGCATAAGAGAAAAGTGGAAATCCTTAAGAACGTTTATATTTATGAGTTTCGCAGTATGTAGCGGAAGGGCAGAAAGCGGAGGGAAGAAGTATGAGTGAACGAATTCCACCATGTGTTAAGCTTCCGAGTTCCACATTTTATAGTGTAAGGCGGAAAGGCAGATGGTAGAAGGAGAAATAATGGATAAAGGATTACATTGGAAGGTAGGTTCCCAATTTCTGAAGACCGTAGTGGAAGGAGAAGCAGCGGAACGTGGGATGCAAAGGTCAGAAACTCATTTTTCATGCAGAACATCTATCTAGTCATAAAAATGGATCTATTTATGGATTTCATTGTTTTTTTATTGTTTTATAATAAGGATGAATTATTGTGGAATATCTTAGCCAAATTTATGTGAAAGAATGATATGGTTGCAATTTTTTTTATATATGCATTTTTGGTAGGTTATGTGGGTATGTTGCAGGACATATGAACGAGAAGGAGCCTTTCACGATCCATTGTTTCCTAAGGCTACACCTTTTTTGGTTCCTCATCCATAGAGACTTGTAACAATACAATCACATATGGAGGCAACCTCTCAGATTGGTCTACAGGAAAGAATCGTCATAGGAGACAACTTACCATTTGATCAAGTGGGGGTTGATGTGGGCATGAATCGACATAGAGCACACACTTGTTCTCATTCAAATTTTTCTTATAAAATAGACAATGAGGTAAATTTAATGAGCCTTGAAGATTCCAAGGCCTATGCAAAACATTGTTGATATGGGTTGCTTGATTTACTCCATCACGAAGAAGGAGGGAGGGGGAGGTATGTGACAACTTTTATTTTTTCCTCGTAATTGTTAAATCATTTTTTGCTAGTGT
>LPNX010362093.1:115563-129899 GCA_001517045.1 Pseudotsuga menziesii | reverse complement strand
CAGCTGCAGACCTTTCTTACTTTCTTACAAAAACCCTCTGCGCACACAGCTGCAGAGGTCGTCCACGCACACAGCTGGGACTTGTCCTTTCCTTGCCAACCTTACTTCACCTTATCTTCCTTACATCAAAAAGCCTAACCTATCCATTTTCCATAAGCGCTTATTTATACTGCGCAACATTACAAAAACCATGGTCTTAAACCATGGGCACCCACAAAACCCTAAACCCTGGATTTAAACCATGGGCTTATTACAAAAAGAGAGGGTTTTTGACTTACCCCGACACCCCTAAGACTATTTTGTCCCAACGCTCCGTTTACAAATTAACCGCGGAGTTACCCCCTATGGAGTATGCGCTCCAACACTAAGCTGCTGTAGCGAATGCAGTGAGAAGAAGAGGCTGCTTGTAGCGAATGCTGTAAGAAAAGCTAATAACCTGTCACACAGTCAAACATATAAATTAAGGTCGACAGTCTGCACTTTTGGAATTTCCTTCACACCCATCATAGTTGATCAAGCAAGCTTGATCAACAATTTCCTAACTTCAGATATTAAGTGGTAAATTCTCCGCTTCTGGTGCAGTACTGGAAGGAGCAATTTGCTCAAAAAAAATTATTCAGTTGGAGATCTGAGGAGGAGAGGTGTCTTGTCTGCCAAGGCTCTGATACCATATTAAATTGAGCACGTAGATCTATGGACAAACACACAACTCACAAAATAGATCACACAATTTACTCAGCAATTGAAGAATGAAACAGTGCAAAAATGGCTTGCAGCTGTGAATGCTTTCATTAATCAAAAAGTAATCAGATAATAATTACAATGAAGTATAATGGCTTTAATAGCCACATGAAATTCGAATCCACATGAGGAAATTTGAATTGATAGACTCTACTTGACTGTAGATAACCAAGACCTTGTCTAAATCACTATCGGAGGACTCAGTAGTTAACTGACTTTGTCTAAACCATAACCGGAGTTCATCGGAGCTCTAAAACACAACTCAAGTGTTACATTCAGTGTTGAATAAGGCTAACTGACTGTGGTAGGTGATAAATTCACCCCACATGAGTGCAGTCAGGTAAACCTAGCGCTAACTGAATGTAGAGGATTAGAACTGAATGTAACTGACTCCTAACTTAGCTTGACTAGTCATTAACTGAACTGAACTGACCTTGGTTGGTTTTGGCATTCCCAATGGATCCTAAATTGTAGGGATTGGTCTAGGAGGATCCTAAACTGATGCAATCAAGTGCAATCAGTGGCAGTGAGCCTCAATTAGTGTTTCCCACACGTTAGTAACTGAAACATGTGCCCCAATTAGGCCAAGTGGACCCAATGGTGTTAATGACTATAAATAGACTGGATGGACTCCTGATTTAGACATGTGACCAAATTTGGACAAGCATTAGAAAAAATTTCAACTCAAAATGGGCCTCCTAAAATGAATTAATAAAATAATAGTTAAAATAATAAAATAATATTTATTAATTTTCGAGGAAGAAAAGAAAAAAACTACTTTTTTGTTTGTATTTTCGACATATATCCCTGTGTTTTTACTCAAATTTTGATCGAGAGAGCTCATTGGATGCGGAATTAAATTCCACATCCAGCGAGTACCCACTCGGCATACTTTTGACGAACCCCGCTACCCCAAAAACAAGAAATACCTGAAAAAACATGATGATGATGTTTCTTGTTTTTGGGGTAGCGGGGTCCATCAAAAGTATGCCGAGTGGGTACTCGCTGGATGTGGAATTTAATTCTGCATCCAACAAGCTCTCCCGATCGAAATTTGAGTAAAAACACGGGGAGATATGTTGAAAATACAAACAAAAAAGTAGTTTTTTTTATGATACCTATCCCCAAATTTATATTAAAAAAGTGTTTAATACCTATACGGTATTTCAAATTTAAAGTAATTTCATTGTCTAACACATGATGACATGGAATTTGAATCAAAGTTAAAAGGCCCATTTTGAATTGAAATTTCCTCTAATGGGGGGAAAAATAATCCTAACATGACTTCTAATACATTACGTGGCATGTACAGTGAAGGCAGTGCCCAAGCCATCTCTAAGCTGAAATGAAAATTACAAGAATAAAATAAAATACATCACAAAATTACAAAAAAGTGAGCAAATAAGCAGAGCATCAACAAGATAGGCTTCTATCACTAAGTTGCAAACAACTGTCAATGATCAGCTTTCCTGGTATAGCACTATAAAGTATTCCACTCCATCTCCCAGAATGCCATATGCAAAGTGTGTGGAGGTATGGGATTTTCTTGTCCAAATCTGTGCAGCAATGAAGATCCTCGCAAAGCACAAGATGCATTTCTCATATCATTCAAGGTCAATCTTCAGTCCTCTCTGAGAAAATTTTTGCTTCAAATATGTAGGCTATCAGTCTGGGTTCCCTTCATTAACACAAATAAAAAGACATGAGGTGAAATGCCAGATGAAAATCTCCTACACTGTTCACTGATCATGGACTCCACATTCTTTTAGTTTGGAATGGTCTTCAACCAGTTTCATTGTGCATTTCATTATGACTATGTTTTTGTATTCCACACTGAATGCTCACCCTTGTCAATCAACTTTTTCTTTGTTTGTAAAATTTTGTGAATCTTATATTGTTTGTCACTATGAAAAGACATTAGTGTCAATCAAATTCAAGTTCTTCATATTTTTCTTTGAAAACTTTTATGAATATTGTATTTTCTACCACGGTTTACTGTCACGGATTCCAATCAATCTCCTTATGATTACAGGCTTCATGGGTTCTTTGTCAGTATGTATTAATATTGGTGGTTTCTTTGTAAGCTCTTTTAGGTAAGGATCTAATCAATGGTGATTGATTGAGAAAGATAATCCCTTCTGATATTCTCTCTCTGGAATGCAAGTGGAGCCTTCTAGACACAACAAAATCAACATACTTAAATTCAATATTTCTAGAAGAAAACAATAGGGAACCATAACATGAATCCACACCATAATAAAATACAAACTGGTCAAAGACAAGATGTGAGCTTATTCCAAATTTTTTTCTTTCCGACACTTATAAATGAAAAATAGATTTAGAAGAAAACCCCTTATCCTTAGGATTTCTGCTATCGTTTTGAGGGTTTGAGGTCCCCCCATAGTATTTTCAAGTGCTAGCCACTTTCACTATAGCCACGTGTTAGATTATCTAGGTTTATTTGCATTTAGTTCACTGTCAATATTGTTGGCCTTTCCTACCAAGAAGGTGGGTCAATGTAATTTCAATGTAGGAACACGTATGCAATATCCTTTATGTTGTTTTACATTCCATTCATATAGAATCAGAGGTATATGTTGGTAACTCTGATGACCTTCCTTACTTCAGAGCGTAAATTTTTAGACCTGGAAATAATCCTCTTAACAGTTTTATATCCTTAATCTAAAGCTGATAATGTGGACTGCCCAGATATGGAGTCTGGAGTGAAATAGAAACTTGAAGCCATGACAAAGCAAGAAATAAATATGAAGCATCATATACTAATTGTATGCCATAATGTCTAAAGTAGATTTCCCAGTGCAGACAACTTGCAATTCCTAGTTGCTATAGTAGTATGCCTACTAAATCAGAACATGCCTTTATTTTATGGCTTTTTATGGAGTACTCTTCCACCTCGATTGTAACCTTATAACAAAGTGTATATCAAATTGTTCAATGGGATGACCAACTTTGTGCAATATGTCATGTTCATATTCTTTGTGTCATGTAGCTTTCAATAGATGAGTTCAACACTACAAATTATGCCAGATGAAGGGGATCAACTCTAAAATTTGTGTATCCCAGATTGTCTCATGTACTGTTCCTTCAACTCAACATCCTGCACTGCTTTGATTGTTAGAATTACAAGAATTACTTTCAATTTCCCAGAATAGGCTAGGACAGTTCATAGAACTTGCCAACATCCCTTAGTGGACACCCATACAAAATGGGTGGTAACAGGGACCTTACTCACAAATGATAGTTTGGGAGGTAACACGCTCCATCATAAGGGATATTCCATGTCATCAAGACAACGAGTTAAGATCAGAAGCACTATGCAAAACCATTGTTTTGTTACCAAAATAGACTTGAATTTGTAGCCATAAACATTAATATTCTTTTGGTTAACAACTTTTGAGACCAATTTTTGAAGATGAGGATATGAAAAATGACCTTAACGCTTGCAATGTTTCAACAACAGTGTGGGTCTATGCCTTATTTGCTTAAGGGCGGTCTATATTCCATATTTTTTCTTTTTTAGATTGTGGTTTCACTTAATAGGTTGAATGGATACTTATGACAGTCTTAGGATTGGATTGATTTCTCAAGACAGTTTATAAGAAGATTGACTTTCATCTGTTTGAATGGAGATCAAGGTTTGAATTGTTAATCTTTGCTTATAGTGACCCAATTTGTACATAGGGTGAAAGTCACACCTTCAAAATTTACAGTGCTGAAGGAATACTTATGTGAGATATAAAAAAAGTTGACCCTATTCCTATATGCAAACAGAGTATAAACTTTAATAATATGTTGAGCTCATAATATCACGCTTAAATCAAAGCCTTGAAATTTAAATGAGGGATATCACACAAATTTAATACTTTCTCAATATGTTGATGCTTATCCATGGAACTGGAGTGTTGGGATTGAACAACAGGCTATGTGTATTGATATTGGCCCTTTAAACAGTCTTGAGCTCAAACATCATTGGATGAAATAATTTTTCCTTCAATGTACTTATTACAAAGTTGGAACTACAAGCCCGTCGGAGAGAAACCTCCAAGGCTAGAAGCTCCTCAACAATGATGCACATAGGACTACAACACATTATAAACTGTCGGTACTTGGTGGAATTGTACAAGTCTAGACCCTAAAGTTTACAATTGTTTATGGACTATGTTACAGATACTGATAACAAGTCTGTTTGGGTAGAAGAGAAACACACCTAGGATCCTCCAAGGGCGGCTATTCATTCTCCTATGGCTGTAGCCTATCAAATATTTCTGTAACCATTATCTTAGAATCATGAAGAGGGGATTTACTTCCCAGAATTTGATGATGTTTTTGCTCTGCTACAGGATCACGGATTTATGGTTGTTACCATGCCAAAGGGACTGTAATATACTGCCTTATTTTGCAGTCTCTTTAAGCTTTCCTCCTTGGAGTGTTTCTTGCTTAGATTTTTTTCCATATTTGTCCCTTATCTCATACCTCCATACTTGCGCCATAATCTATGACATCCATTACCATCATCTTTTCCAACTAGTTCAACATTGTGGAAGGATGGTATGCAATGCTTCCTCGGGTGATTTTTTATTCACCATTTTGATCGAGATCAACCATCTTTGGTGTGAGACTTGTACATAACACCGATTCCTATATTAACTTAGCGGTTGTAGCAGCTAGTGACCCATGCACTCTAGCGAGATGGATTGGCATCACAGAGACACTCACTGTATGATTTTTTCTTGATTGTAAAGTACCTAATCGACCTTTTGTGTCAAGACTGAATTTTAAAGGATTAATTTATTTTGGGGGTGTCAATTCAATTCTCATTGCCTTAGTTTGGAATTCCATTTTTCAACATTGTGGTAATTGACTATCTATTGGAAAGGAGTTTTTCTCCTTTACTCCAGTTATGTGTGTTTGTACATGGGTACATTAGCATGCCTCATTATCAAGACCCACATTTACTCCTTATGTTTCACTTAAAGGGGGGTGCCAGTGTAAGTACAACTGGTTAAAGCTTATGTAGGCTAACATGCCTGTATGCTTATCTACTAGCCTAGTACACCTTGGCATATCATCGAATTCTATGCCAAGACTTTACAAGTTTCTTATATAAATAAACCTAGGTTTCTCTTGTAAGATTCACATAAGAAGCAATAAACTGTATTTTTGTTTATTATAAAGCTCATTCACAATCTGAATTAATGATTTCTTCATTGTCTAGAGGCCAAGTTACTACTTCAATACGTGTTTAGTTTCTATTAATATCCTATAAAAAATAGAGCATGTCAAGAAATGAAGATTGTGATTTTCTCTTCATTGGTGGCAGATAGGAAAACAATGCCATCCCACGTGATAATACTTGGCTAAGCAGTGAATCGGTCTCCACCATTGTTAACATGCCAGCTCTCTTCAGTGACCTCGAATAAAAACTCAACTAATCTATGAATGATTATTAAACAAATGTGGGTATCGCATCATTGATCACGCTTCAAAAAACAAGAAAGCGAACATTGGAGAACTGATCTGAACACCTTACCATATAATGTTTGAATATATATGTTTGAAGGATATCACCCATAAAGTCTTGCAGGTACAAAGCTGCATGTTTACTTTTTTGTTAATATCTTATCAAAAAACAAAGGATTGGTAAGAAATGAAAAAAAGTCCATAATTTCCTAATGGGAAGAATGGATCCCATGTCATTCGACATGATAATACCTGGCTGAGCAACGAACATGTATCAAAGTATTGTTAACATGCCTGCTCTCTACAGCAACTGGAATGATGAACTCAACCAACATAAAAATGATGATTAAACACAGGATGATATCACGTCGTCGGTCAAAGATCAATAGACAAACTGATGTTAAGACCTACAAATATTAAAGCATCTTAGCTATGAAATGTCAACAATTGTGAACATGCAGAATTTTCGACTTCACGGGGCTAGTTAACAGAATGTTAATGGAAGATATGTTTCATATCTGCTAAACAAGTAGCTCTATACCATCCAGATTCAAAATACAATATACAATGTTATACAATAAATAATTACATTAAGCATGTACATAAATAATAATAATTTTTTGTCTTTTGTATTTTTCCATGGAAAACCTTGCAGAAAGAAGGATATCACCCATAAAGTCTTGTAGGTACAAAGCTACATGTTTACTTTTTTGTTAATATCTTATCAAATAAAAAAGGAATGGTAAGAAACGAAAAAAGTCCATATTTTCCTAATGGGAAGAAATGGATCCCATGTCATTGCACATGATAATACCTAGCTGAGCAACGAATACATATCAAAGTATTGTTAACATGCCCTCTCTCTACAGCAACTGGAATGATGAACTCAACCAACATAAAAATGATGATTAAACACATGATGATATCACATCGTCGGTCAGAGCTCAATAGATGAACTGATGTTAATACCTACAAATTTTACAGCATCTCAGCTACGAAATGTCAATAGTTGTGAAGATGTAGAATTTCTGACTTCATAGGGCTAGTTAACAGAATGTTAATGGAAGATATGTTTCATATCCGCTAAACAAGTAGCTCTATAGCATCCATATTCAAAATACAATATATAATGTTATACAATAAATAATTACATTAAGCATGTACATAAATAATAATAATTTTTTGTTTTTTTATTTTTCCATGGAAAACCTTGCAGAAAACCCAAGGGATGCTTCCCTACATTCAAACTAGGCACCTGCCAACACATAAGAAGCCAAATTCCCACAAGAACCAGTTGAGCTAACCTCTTGGGATACACATACAATAATGAGTAAGTTGGAGGTTGCAACAACATAAATTAACTCCTTGGCATGCAGTAGTAACCGTGTATAACAATTTTGGCATTTGTCATATCGCAATGGTTTTGCAGCTAATAATTATTTCATCTACAGAGTCCAATCCAGGAATAGAAGTCATCATCAATGTTCTGCTGACCCTTCCCACTTTCTCTAAGCCTAGCATTAAAGTCTGCAGACCCCTTCCTATAACAAAAAGTATGGTCCTGATAGCATTAATCCTACATGGTGTTTTTATCAAATAAGTAGATATTCTACCAACAGGTACCCAGCTTTTATTTTGCTTATCCAACATCATCAGTTTAATACCTGCAGTTTGATCTAACACATACACATCATCTCCCACCACTATTGCAGGACCATACCAATTCATAGGCATTTCATTATCAACATCAGACCATACATCATTGGATGTGTCATAGATAGCTGCATAATTAGTTGAGAATACATCTGTACTAATGTGTCTGATATATTCTTTAATTTCTACCATCAAAAGCCAATGATTCCCTAAGGTCTGGAAAAATATTCAAGCCTTCATGGGATGTCCATGCATTCGCTTCTGAATCATATGTCTCCCAAGAAGTCAGCGCCCCTGAATTGGATCCTATTCCCCCAATTGCATAGAGACGCCCATCAACGGATCCACTAACAAAATGGCACCTTGCTATCTCCATGTTTGCAACCTTCTCCCACTGGTTAAGTAAAGGATCATAACAATAGACCTCCTTGGTCGCATCCTCGGTCCAACCACAACCACCCAACAAGTAGAGTTTCCTTCCAAGAACTTCACATGTCATCCCATATCTCTTTGAACATGGATAGGGAATATTAGCCAGCTTCTTCCACTTTCTCCTTGCAGGATCAAGCACATAGCAATGAACACATTCAAAGCTATCGCTGCACAGTGCATAAATCCAACCATCTGCGATTCCCATCCTTTGACGACAGAAATACAGTTCGCTAGATAAAAACAAGAGGGTCCATACTATCATGCATATATAGTATATCTTCAATCATATATAGTATATAGTATAGCCTTGGCTTTGGTCATTGTGGATATACAATGGTCTTCAATCGAGAGGGTCCATACTATCATGCTTCAACATCCTATTTGATGAAAACAAACTATTCCTTTTGCATTGTACAGACAAACTTGAGTATATATCCCCTTTTTCTTGAGACCACTGTCAGGCTTATCATATATTTCCACACAATACAACAGATGGCAGACTCAATTGCTTCAGGGATGCAAGTATCTCAGAGAAGCAAAGTGCCAAAGAGGTATTTATGTGGGTTAATTGATTTTCTGAGGCACATTCATCTTGTAGTTAATAAACATTTCATTTGATTGCCTCCACTCCTGCTCAATCTCCCTTTGATGCCCCTCCCCATGTCGTCTCCCTAAAGGAGAAATTTATTCTACAATGATTAAAGATATTTGCTGGAACTTCATGTGAGTCTTCTACATTGTATCACTTGGGCCACTTAACCTTGAGTTGGCCTTTTGTTTCGAGCATTCCCTTCTGATATTGGATCGAGCCAAACTACCTTCAATTCTATTTTCTACACAGGTGTTATTCTCCTCTTGGCCAGCTTCAAGTGTTCTCACACCAGCTGAGAGGGAACAGATTTGCAAGCTTTGAGCATTGCATGAGGTGCAGACTAAGGAGCACTTAATCTTTAGGTGAAAAATGTATTATGAGAATAAAGAGACATTTCATTGTCTCCACAGGGAGCTTGGGCGAATCCCTACAGATACATCTTACTAGGCTCATCAAAATGCACCACGTGGGCACCGGTTTTATAGGAGTCAAACCGACTCAGAAGTGCCATCAATGTTAGACACTTGTTCAGAGATGTCTTTCTAGCTTCTTCTCTATTACTAGTGGAACCTTGGCCTTGAATTTTAGGAATTCTTATTCAATCTCTACCTCAACCACAAGTAAGAGTGTTGTTTATATCAACCTAGGATTGCTGAGTCACAGGGAAAGATTTAGAGCTAAATTTCTTCATCTACCCAATTTTCCTTTTTTTTTTTAAATTAATCAATTTCCTGTCTTTTTAAAACACTTCTTCTACAGGATAATATTATTGCGCCGAGAGGGGCTCTACATCCCAGTATGGGAGAGATCTTGTAACGTTACGTAACCGTTGTAACGTTACGTAACCTTATATCGGCTATAAATAATAAAAATTAAAATATAATGTAATCTTCACTATAAATTTAATCTTTACTACCATTTCTCACAACCACAAAATTATCATCAATTCTTCTGCTGCAACAAGATCAGTCCGATTCCTTTTAAAACTACTACCGTTTAGTGATCAGAATCTTCTCTATCAAGCAAAGCAACAGGGCAATAACATTATCAAACATGCACAGAAGAGCATTTCTGCCGAAAATGGAGAAGGGCTCGGACTGTTATCTGTGCTTATATTAAGACCATACAAAAAGTATAGCAGCAAGATACAGAGAGGAATCAAACGAGCTCTATTCCACCTCCAGCATGGGCGTCATCTATTCAATGAGGAAGAAGAGGTTCTGACTTGTGTACCATACATTCCCCTGAGAGACCAACACATTATTGCGTTGGTTGCTGACCTAAAACCTTTTCCAATCGACGAACTGGAGAAGTTGAAGAAACGAATAATCGAAGTTGAAGAAACAAATTTAAAATACACATATTTGTCATCGTATCAAATTTCTACCATAATTGTCTATCTCTCTGGGTAATCACAACTCTGGAATGATGGCATCGGAATGCTAGCCAATGAGCATATCCTTCTGGATTTGAAGTTGATCGTCAAAGATAATTTGAGGTGTCGATCAGATCCTTTGCATCAACCGAATAAGATTTCTTGCAGTAAGCAATCTCTACTTCGACGCCATTCTTCATGTCTGGATTAGTACTGATCATGCTTATTTTCAAAAGTAATGTATCGCTGGGAGAATTGAATGACTTTGAATTAGGTGCAGGTATCAAAAGAGATCCCCCAAATAAGGGCTTATCAAGACTCAGATGTGCTTTTTCTCTGGGAAATATTCTACGTCCCACCGCTGCTTCATGCTTTTGATTCTTGATACTATCCTCCCGAATGATGATACACTTATGAGAATGATGGTCATTGGTCCGTCTGGTATTGGACGCCTTTGACAAAAGATATTTTACAAATTCCTTCGAAGCTTTGAACTTGTGGGTAAGGACTGTCTGTTGTTGTGAGTGGATAGATTCCACGCTTTCATTCTCCGGTTGACAGTCATTATTGTAATTTTCATTCTCCTTGCAGCCAACCTTACAATGCGTAATATCAGAGGAATCAGTCTCACTCTCACTCCTGACATCTGCTTCCAATATTTTTTTCTGAATCATTCAGAGCATACCAATTTCTCCAATTTCTGTTGCATCTGAATACGAAGAGGGGTATAGAGGGGAAGCAGCTAGCCTTTATAAAAGAGGTAATCTGCGGGAGAACCAATGTAATCCAACTCTAAAAAATATTGGGTTTTCATAAACCACGACCTAATTTTGTTTTAAATCCAAACTTATATTCATCACTGAGTTTCAATATTACAATCAAATATTGATTTTTCTGTTTCATTTACCATAGCTTTGACACTCTTCGTTGTGGCACTTTGAATTAGAACCATGCATATTAGTCTTACTCATTCTATAATCATACGCACTATTTTATTGTATTTTATTGTTTACCTGTGACATTTTTTTCCAACAAATCTCAAACACTCACGTGCATATTGAAATTCCATTCTTTATTTTTTTTATGGAAAGAACACAGTAATATGATTTGAAATCAGTTAATTACGAACTTTCCACTGCTTCTATTCTGAATTGCATAACAAAAACGATAATCCAACCTTCTTTGTTCTTAACAACTTGTCAAATTGAATCAGAACACTGCTTAAAACTTGGGTTTAACTAGTAGCATCATTATAGTGTGGATCAGTTGCATATGAATGAATGATCTTCTTTTAGGTCAAAGAATTTAACTATGGGATTTTTATTTACCTAAAATATTGGTTTAATTACACAAGACTAAAGCTTTTTAGAGTTACGCTGATTTCTAGTTTTTGATGAAGTTTAAAACGATTATTTTGTTAATGTTGGTTTATTTAACATTGCTTATTTTATTAGTTTATTTAATGTTTGTTTGTTTTAATAAGTAGATATATATAGAAAGTGGGTTAATTAAATTAGTTTGTAATTTAATTAAAGTTCATTTAGTGTTAGTGTGTATATTGTAAAAGTTAGATTTAAAATGTTTAGGTTGTAGTTTTTATTATTTGGAAATTTACATTTCTTTTGTAAATTAGTTTGTGACACAGGTTTGTGTTTTATAATCTAGTTTATAGATTATAAATATAGAATCAATTTATTGATAAGAAATATAGAATCTGAAAATTTTAAGGCTGATTTTCAAGTTCAATATCTTTAGGGGGAATTATAAGAAAGGCACTTTTAAATGCAATATTCATAGTAACTAGTATTTATAAAAATAAAAATAAAATCTAAAGATACATGACATTTTATTTTTTTAATTAAATATATTAAATTAACCAACAAATATAATTGTATTACTTATACTCTTGATTAGAGATATTATAATGCAATAAAAATAATATTGATTAGTAATTTAAGAAAATAAAATGTTGAATTTTTAAAATAAAAAATAAAATTTAATATTGAATGTTGAATTTATCAGCTTGTTTTTGTATAAAAAAATTAAAAGATAAATTTTTGAAGGAAAAATGAAATACATCAGTCTTATTGGGGGAGAGGCTCTTTATAGCCGATATATTGAGTGCAATACTTAAGAAGAGGTTTACACTTACAAAGATTTGATTCCTCTCGGCGCTTGATAGAGCCTAGGATTTGGATCTATGCTGGTCTTAAAACAATCACCGAACTTTTCTAAAAACTTAAAAAAATCCTTAAAAGTTTCAACATCCTTATAAAAATATAGTCAAACATTAAAACTTGCCAATGTTTCTACAGTTACTTAAGCATGGTCATTTAAATTTTCCATGCATTGCTCCCAAAACCTTATGCCAGGTCACTGGACGATATTATTAGGCAAGCACTAGGTGTTGACATATGAAGTACTGCTTCATATGACACGAAAGGCTAGCTCCCACGCATTCTTGGAGGTCGGTGCATCTTCTTCTGAGGTGCATTGTCTCTTTGTTAGGTTTTCTTCAGCATCTTAGTATCACCTTCTCGGTTTAATCAGTTTTATGTTCCCCTTCTCTTTTGAATGGTGATACATACTTGCTCTACTTTAAAGCCCCTGTGAGTTATTTTGGTCTTTTGTGGATAAATGCAGTAGATCCCAAATCCCAAATGATAAAAAAAGGCTTAAATTTGCAATGTGATCAGATATTACCCGTTCATATTCGAAAAAAATGCCATCAGTATATACTTCTCAATCGCATTTCAAAAAAGATAAAGATTTGAGACGCCTTGGAAATAATCGAAACCATTGCACCTTTAAACAAAATTATTAATAATTCTAGCCCTGGAAAATGTGAACCCTTACCTGCAAATCAAACCAGTGGCGAAATAAGATATTTCGCTCCACGGGCTCTTACGAATTAGGGCTTCATGTGATGGGGACTATGCATAACTGTCGGCCGGATGGGTGAATGTAGAATCTAGACCAGCCTATCGAATGGATTTTTGGATAAATCGGGCAGCCAACCTGGAATATTAGATCTCGGCTTTCTCCATTTTATGGGTGGATAAATTCTAGAAAAGGTTGGATGACGCTCAGAAAAGGATGGATGACGCAAGAGAAGCAATCTAGGCCTCTTCTTCCAGCCTGCGACACGCCCAATGGGTATAGTTCTAAAAAAAACCAAAACAAAATGTGAATAATCTGGGGTTGTAACATCAAAGAATCGTTGCCATTGAAATAGCTTAGATTTTGTATTGTGAAAGAAATTATGAAACGGAAAATAAACAACGATGATAAGATACTTTACAATTAGCCTACATTTGTTCCTTATGATATGCTTTAACTTATTTAAAATTGACATATTAGTTATAACTAGCAATTGTCCCAAGAAAGTGCTTTAATATCTCGAAAGGTTTATTTATATGGATAAATGTCACACTTGAATGACAGTTAGCATCTTGGAAGTAATATTTGATTTATATTTTCATAAAAAATAAAGGAAAAAGTGTTTTTCAATTAAACATAGAACCTTTTAAGTAATTTTATGCTCATGTAAACCATCTTATAATTAAGGACCAAGAAATTCTAAAATGTTGCAAGAAAAATTCATCTCATGGAAATACTTTACCATAGTGCGGAAATAAAAACATGGAAAAGGTCATATAGAGCCAAGGTACAAGTGTGAGTATGCATCTCAGCACTTCAAGAGAAAGCACAAAAAAACAAATTAGATAGCTATAGAAAATTTAAACACATAAAAGGCTTAAAAGAAAATGGAAATAAGTATCAACAACACTAACAACAGAGAAAATGAAAATATCATCATCACAACATACAAAAAATTGGTAAGTACAAAAGGCCAATAAATGTGTGTACAAAATCTTCATTACTCAACAATATACCCAATAACTAATTTATGAGGTTAAATCTAAAGTTATATTTAAAAATTCCTTAGTGTAACCTATGATATGATCCTTATGTCCTTGACCATGATCGGGGAAGGGAAATAGCAATCTCATGCCCTAAATACAACTTCTTAGACTCAAACATCATGAACATTTTTTTTAA
>LPNX010362093.1:65690-114263 GCA_001517045.1 Pseudotsuga menziesii | reverse complement strand
ATATAACAAAATTTTGCAATTTAAAATAAATTCATCTTTTAAATTTTAGAGTTGTGGTAACACATATTAATATTTCAACAACCAAATTATGTTCTAAAAACAAGTTAATATTCTTATATATATAAAATTTGGGAGTAGTTGTAATTATTGATAGAAAATATTGAACAATTCACAATCTACTCTAATCTAATAATCGTTGGAAGTTAAAAAGATTAGAGTTCATGGTAGATCAAGTATTGGGTTAGAGCATGCCAAATAGAAAGAAAAGAATCGTCCGCTTTCTCTTTATGTAGTTTGGTTTGTTCTAAAATCTTTCTCAATCCTTTCCTCATGGTTGGACCTTTTCTGAATGGGAGTTCTGAACGAAGGATGTTTGGAGATGAATTCAATATCGCTGCAACCAGGGAAGAACCCTAAATATGGAGAGAATGAGAACGAAATTGATCTGCCATTATGAGATAATCCCCTCATGTCTTTCTGTGGTAGTATAAAGAAGGATGTATGCTGATAGGATACTTGCTTATTTCATCCTTTAGGATAATATTTCCTCTTTTCAATTCCAAAGATTTATTCTTCATCCGATTGATTACATCAATAGATAGCTTTTCTTCGTTGATAGCTAATTTATTTTATTCCTCTATTGCTCTTAATACATCTTCAATAATCTCTTATTAACAGTATACCAAGGCAACGATTGAACTCCTCCAGCTTGTAACCTTTTATTTGTAGCTAATTATTTATATTGAAAAAAACATTCAGAATCAATGACTGCATTTCTATTATCCACGAATAGCAGGTGAAATGAGGATATCACTTTGAGCACGAAACTAGAAATTGTGGCATAAATACAAATTCCATGACTAAGGTCGGAATTCAAGAATCATGAAGTTGTAGGCATCTTTACTATGTCTGAGCTACCTCACAACCCTTCTGAAGATTATGACTTTACTATGTCTGAGCTACCTCACAACCCTTCTGAAGATTATGACGAGGCTTGTAAGAGTTCGTGTTCCTTTGAGCTGAATTTAAATCCTAGCGTGACGTACACGAAGCATATAGTATAGTGTATAACGATCAGCACCATTAGATTCTCTCATTCTTTAATGGACTCTTATTTTCTCCTTAAATTGGTTATGGTTTTGTTGTCAGCTGAGAATAGTAGGAATTATAAAATACTTTCAAGATTGAATACATCAGTCGTGACCCATTCTAGATATCCTCGTAAGCTCTCTAGGTGGGGTGGCAATACCAGGAAAAGAGTGCAGATGAAGGAGCACTGGTCCAGATCGTTATAAACTATATAGGTCGTTAGGTAAAGGGCCAAATGAAGAGCAAACACCACGTGATGTGAGGAGGGGATGTAGCAGGGAAGTAGAACCACGAACCTACCATATGACTTGGTGGCATTGAAGAATCTGCAGAAAAAAACTAAGACCGCCGCAATTACCACTTCGAAATAAGATGAACCATCACAATAATCGACAAACAAAATAGACAGGCACGTGGTGGATTTTGAGTGGAGAAAGAGATGTCAGACATGTGGCGAGTTTAGAGTGGGTGGAGAGACAACGATTTTGAGAACTGTGCTGAAAAACTGACCTTGTAGAATAAACGCCTTCGGCGTTATTAATTCCATTAAGAATATGCTTTGACTTAAATGATTATCTTCGTTTATAAAATTTGATGGTCTGTTAATTCTACATTTTCATTAGCATTAAAAACCTTTTGGAGGAGAGAACATGTTTAAGCAATGAACGTTCTTCGCTATAGCAACGTTATGGACTATGCATTGCTATAGCGACGATCGTTGGGACATTTTCATTTTTTCCAAAATTTTAAACTATTTTTTCATGAAAAATTCGATTTTAACTTATCCATGGCAAACTATCGTGGGACTTTTGAGCCATATGTAGTACTGAATTCCATATGGTACATCAACATCATCTTGATCATCATCCTCATTATCATCATCATTGTCAGCATTAAGTACATCATCAACAAAATCATCGTCATCATTGTCTTTATGGTCACATATGCCATTAGCGTTCTTAATCACTCATCGACATTAGGATTCATGTCATGTAATGGTTAAGGTCATTTATATGTCTTTACAACCATTTCAATGATAATAGGGTTGTTTAGATGCCGTTACAGACATTTAGGTGCCATTAGAATCAATTAGGATCCAAAAGTGATACCACATGCATAATCAGCGTTGGCATCCACATCCACATCGCCATCATCATCATACAATAAATTCAAATAATTGTCATCACCGTAGTCATCATCAATATAATTGTGATGATAACGAGCAAGTAGCCATACTACATCATAAGAATGGATGATAGTCTTATACTTATCAAATCATATCCATATGCTCCATCATCATTATCATAATGCATCATCGTCATGTTGTTAGGGCCAATCATATGCCATTAGGGTCTATCAAATGTTGTTAGGGACACTCAAATGCCATTAGAGAAATTTATGTGACATTAAGCTAATTTACCCCTCATTAGGATTAATCAAGATCCAAAAGTGCCATGATTACGATAATTTAGGTGCCACTATGATAAATCAAGATCCTAAAGTAATATCACATAAATCATGATCATTTACATTGACATTGATATATCTGATGTCATGTCAGACGTTTTTCGAACACAATTCCTAGCTCTAAACCTAGTGCAATTCCTAGCGAGGTACTTTTGAAAATTTCTGGCATTATTCCAGGCGTTATACCTGGATCTATACTTGGCGCTATGTTGGATGTTTTCTATGCACAATTCCTCGCTCTATACTTCACGCTATGTTGAATGTTTTTCCTGCCGAAATTCATGGCGCAATTTATGTCGCTAACCCTGGATTAATATATGGTGCTATGTTATTCAGGACATTTTTTTGGAGGCTATTCTTGACGTTATATGGGATGTTTTTTTGGACGCTAATTGGGACGTTAATTGGGATGCTAGCTGGGATGATAATTGTGATGCTAATTGGGGCATTAATTGGGATGCTAACTATCATCCAAAATAGTGCCAACTTTTAAAAAGGGACGATAATTGGGATGCTAATTGGGACGCTAATTGGGATGCTAATTGGGACATTAATTGGGATGCTAATTAGCATACAAAATAGTGCCAACTTTTAAAAAGGGATGCTAATTGGGATGCTAATTGGAACACTAATTGGGATTCTAATGGGGATGCTAATTGGGACGCTAATTGGGACGTCAATTGGGATGCTAATTAGCGTCCAAAATAACGTCAACTTTTAAAAAGGGACGCTAATTGGGATGCTGATTGGGACACTAATTGGGACGCTAATTGGGATGCTAATAAGGATGCTAATTGGGACACAAATTTGGATGCTAATTAATGTTTAAAATAGTGCCAACTTTTAAAAAGAGATGCAAATAATTCCATTAAAAGCGCCATCCCGTGAAAAAGCATCCACTTTGTCCAAAAAATGATAAAAATTACACTAAAAGTGATAGTGGACGCTGAAAAGGAAGCTAAAAGAGACGTTAATCACAAGGTTTTGTTGTAGTGGTTGTCCTTGGATGTAATTAGTCCTGACGAAGCTCGCAGGTTATCCTTGGACATAATCAGTCCTTATGTGATTCTATGCTAGAAATGTCCAAAGTGAAGTTTGAGTACTTCAGAGAGAAGCTTGGTGTTCTTCAAATCAAGGTTCCCTCCAAGGGGAAGTGATACACATGAGCCTTTCCCGAATGGTAGTAGGTGTGTCCTACCATGCCGGTGGATGTAAGTGTTGGATCCTTTCCCAGATGGTAGTAGGTGTGTCCTACCATGCTGGTGGATATAAGTGTTGGAACCTTTCCCGGATGGTAGTAGGTGTCTTTTACCATGCCGATAAATGTGAGTGCTGTGTTATGTGTATCTAGATTGTGCTTCGTGCGAAAATGAGATGATCTGAAGATGATGAAGACCTGATAGAGGACTAGGCCTACATCCAACATGAAAAAGGGATGGCTCTGTAGATGGAGACCTACATCCAACATGAAAAAGGGATGGCTTTGTAGATGGAGACCTACATCCAACATGAAAAAGAGTTGGAATTGTAGACCTACATCCAATATGAAAAAAGGCTATATTTGTAGATGGATAGCTACATCTAGCATGAAAAAGGGCTGCCACTATAGACCTACATCCAACATGAAAAAGGGTTGCCTCTGTAGATGAATACCTACATCCAACATGAAAAATGGCTAGCACTGTAGACCTACATCCAACATGAAAAAGGGATAGCTTTGTAGATGAATACCTACATCCAGCATGAAAAAGGGATGGAACTATAGACCTACATCTAGCATGAAAAAGGGCTGGCACTGTAGATGAAGACCTGGCAGAGGACTAGGCCTACATCTAGCATAAAAAAGGGCTAGAACTGTAGAAACTTCTGATGACAGATAGTATGGGACGATGATCATATTATAAGAAGATGATGGTAGCAGCTATGATGAATATTCTATGAATCCGTGATGATGATGATGCGATGAAGACTTGACCAGATGTGTTGATGATTGTGTAGAGAGAGAATACCTTCCTACTTAAGAGGGAGTGTTGATGTATTTGTAACTTCAAAAGATATTCTGATCTATATTATCATTGTATGTTTTTGGACCCCCACTAGGGATGTGTGTTACCCCTTTACGGAATGTCTAAATTGTGTCTAGACCTTGAGGTACAACCTTCGTTGTAAGTTGGGGTAATAGTCCCCATTATAACATCATGTAATATGTAATTGTGGTCTCTCTAGGAGAAGTGGTCACCATGTGAGATGATATGTAGGCTAGGTTCTTATATTTAATCAATGACTTGAAAGGGCATAAATAGGGAGGTGCTCTCCCTCATTTATATACACCACACACACTCTATAAGGCGTTGGAGAGAGAGAGAGAGAGAGACAGTCATAGGAGGAGAGAAAGATAGCTGCTGAACATTTCTTATTACTACTTTAGATCATCTTACTATTCTGAAGAAGTTTATGGGGTTTTCTCCTTTATGGTTTCTCTGATGAAAATATTTGTGTCTTGTGCATCTTTTACTTCTTATGCATTTTGATGTACTTGTTATTCTTTCAGATAAAGATCCTAGATAATCTAATCAGATCTTAAGAAAATCTAACAAATTGCTCCACTTGAATCCATGTAGCGGGATGCGTGTATCTGTTTGCCATGTTAATGAGTTGTTCCAATTTTAATTGCTGGAGAAAACTCTCTTGGAAATAACAATTATGAATAACCTGCACAATATAGCAATTCAAACCAGCAATAAATCCACTATCAAATATCTGCAAGATAATTTATTTTTGTTTTAAGATCATTAAAGGGATTGAGAAGACCTTTGTAGTAGGTAAATTCCAACAATAACCAAGTTCATCTTTCGGAAGGAAACGACTAGAGTATAAATAAGTACAATCTCATTTGGATGTAGGCCTTGGATTTTATGTAGTAGATGGCATAGTATCTTCAACATTATTCAATTACACAGTTGCAGAAGCATATGAGGTGCAATCATTATAGAATAATAAAATCTAGGTGAGTCACTAATAGTTTGACCATCAATGTTCATCTGACTTGTCACTCTAGAAAGACTATTTGAGTAAACCCTCCCAGGAGGAGAATCATCATCAAAGAGTGAAGGAAAAAGATCTGCTAAAAATGTCTACAAAACATATGTAGAAACCAGTGGGAAAGAACCTGGAAAACTATCAGAAATGACTTTGAAATCAGATACAACATCCATTCATTTTGTCAATTTGTAAGTGGAAGGATCATATAAATACATACTGGTGAAATACGTTCAAAGAAAAATTTAATAAACCCCTGCAATTCTTACGTTAATAGAATAAAATCATTCAAAAGCACCGATACAAAACTTGTACCTTAACAGAAAAGATACAAACAAGATTCACCAAGTATAGAACTAAATGGAAACTATCCAAAGGAAATCAACCTCTAGACACCCTCTAGTAACAGATTTAGAACCCTTGTTTTTCAAACAAAATTTTAAACATCAAATGTGATTGAAATTGAAATGGATCAAGGAAGTGGATCCATATAGCTTCTATCAAATGGTACACTGATTGTATTGATATGTATATGCTAAGAGGATCTACAGATATTGTACCCTTATATCTTCTATCAAATTTTATATTGACCTGTTTATCTTTTATCCATTGGTTTTTTAGCACAGATTGACATTTTCTAGTTTATGGGAAGAAATCAGGCAAATATAGAATCGGGTTCCCTTTCAAATCCTCGGAAGTCTGCTAAAACTGTAAAGAACTATATCTTTCTTTGTTGAAACATACATTTTTTTAATGCTATTATCATTCTTTCCTATCTATAAGTAAGTGACTAAAGGGAGAAAAAATTCAAGAATGAAAATGTGTCTTATTCACCTGCTTTTAAAAAAAAAGCAACTAGCCTTGTTTTCGATGGATCTTATGTTTCTATTTTACATGTACATGAAGGGAACGGGTTGTGACACATTCAACAATTCATTGTACAATACATAGTGAATGAAAATTAATCAAATTTATTTATTAAATAAAAATGGTCTGCAATTGCAAATACCCTAAAAAAACATCTTTTTAACATAAGAATAAAGGAATAAACGTTGAAACAATGGATTGAATCCTTACCATATAAATTGAAAAATTATTTCTAGTCACCATAACAACAATTGAAGCTGCAGCAAACATAAATTGTCCTATCCAAATCACAAGGTCATTACCTGTACCTAGCATTTCTGGCAAGTTCTGTATTGCAACCATGAATGGAGATTTCTTTAGAATTGAAAAATATCTTATAACTACATCGGATGTTCACGATCACTAGTGTTGAGAGTTGTGCCAATATCATCTAAAATAAAGATTCATCCAACAGGGCCAAAGTAATTGAAGTGCAATTTTTTCTAGAATATATGCTTCAAATGACCTATTGCGGCCATCGCAACAAAATACCCCACAATAAATATACAAGAACTTCAACAACCTAAAAAATACCCTAAAAATCACATCGTTGATTGCAAACATCATTGCATAACAACCCAAAGACACATTTGAGATGACGATATGATTCTTTCTCAAGACTGCAAATGCTTCTCAGTGTTGATGCTATGCAAGTTACCTAATAGCATGGTGAAACGATGGACTTATGCATCAAAAGTCTCAGTACACATGTATATCATATAACTTCCTTCCTCATTTGATTATTTCTCAACTCTGCATCATATAACTTTCTGCATCATTTGATTATTTCTCAACTCTGCATCATAAACTTGATCAACTTTGGATAACTCTTCAATGAAGATGGGAGTCGAGTGTTGAGAAAGAGGGATTCCCCTTACAATCGAGGTAGTAAAAAATGTGGATATCTCTGCATAGATACCTTCCATTATCATATGAAATATAAAATATGTCACAAGATTCTCAATTCTTCGTACTGACAAAACACATAATTTCTCATTAAACCCCGTCCTGGATTTGATCACGCTACTTTGATTTTGGAGTAATCAAAACACATGATCGCTCACTTGGACCTTCAACCACCCAGGAAAAATGAAATGCAACATTAATCGAATACAAAAGAATAATAGCCAAATAAAATGTGTGTTATGATAACATGACCCCATTGACATGATGGAGGCCAAGTTCCCACTGAGACCACCCACTCTAAATTACGAGGATATCTTATAAATCAAAACTTTACAAAATATCTTACAAATGCCTCCCATGACAACACATTTGCTTACGTAACTGGGGACAAGTTGTTGGACTCACGATTGTCATTAGAACAAAACCCGCAGGTGTTAATCTTCACCACAATCACAAAAGTTAGGATCTTGGGAGGCGATTAGTCCATGTCACGAAACTCATGGGGAGCACTGAACCCAATGTCCAACAATCTTCCCCCCAATGTGAGCTTGGTGATTTTTGTACCCTTGGCGTGTTTCTCTGATACCATTTGTTGGACTCACGATTATCGTTAGACCAAAACTCGCAGGTCTTAATCTCCACTACAATCGCCAAAGTTAGGATCTTAGGAGGTGATTAGTCCATGTCACAAAACTCACGGGGAGCGCTGAACCCAATGTCCAACACAAGTGTCCACCAAGACCCCATGCTCTAGTTTACGAAGAAATTTTATAGAAAAAACTTTTCAAAAAAAATTCCTTGACTTCCGTGTAGGTGGATTAATATGTTCAAAATGACACCAAGATGTCACAGACATAACAAAACTAAACTTAATTCATTATTTGTGTGCTTTTATTTTAATGATCTATGAAGGGCCTAAAGAGATTAAATCTTTTTAACTGCAAACCCTTTTCTTTAGAGTGGAAATGTTGAGGAAATGTGAAAGAAATATTTATGATTTTAATGGTTTTAATTTATAATCTTATATATGTGATTCTAATTTCTTTTTAAAAATCTATATATGATTTCTAAACAATATTTTAAATTTAAATTAAAAAGACATGTTATTTTTTATAACATTTTTTTTTATAAAGACAATTATTTTTTATTTTGAAACAACACTTTTTATACCATTTAAGAAACAAAATTTCATGATTTTTATTATATATACTTTCCCAAGTATTAAATAAAACTAAATCATTAACTTAATAACACTAAAATCAACCCTCTATAATTTTGATACTTTTTATTAAATAAACTTTCCTAAATATTAAATAAAAACTAAACTAAATTCATTAAATTAATAAAATTAAATTGATGAAAAAACTTATAAATAACTTTATCAATTAAAAAACAACATTTTTAACTCCATATATCAGTTTTAATTTTGCAAGATTAAAAAAACTTCTAAATAATTTTTTTTTTCATTATAATATATCTAACACCTTTTCTTCTAGAAAAGCAAGGTACGGTTAGATTACATAGAAACTTAACAAAAGCATGAAGAATTGAACTTAGATGAAAAAAGTAACAATCAATTTAATCAATGAGTTTTAAATAATATTAAAAAAAATTACATTTTTTAATTTAATAGATCAATTTTAAATAACTTTATAAAAAAAAAATAACACTTTTAACTAAATATATCACATTTCATTTTTTTTTTAACTCAATATACCAAATTTGACTTTAAAAGATTATAAGACTTTTTTAAGATACCAGATTTCATTTTAAGAATTGGCGACTCCGTAACAGAGAAATTCCTATTGCTTGGGGTACCACAACAGACAGCTTTGACTCCAGAAATCAATCTTTCCCAATATGCAAAAGAAATAAAATGTCTAACACTAAAGGATCAGACCTCGTACCTTATTCCAGACGGTCGAAGTAGATCGCCGTTGAGCTTTCCAATCTTCAGCTTGAATTGATATAATACTTCCTCAACAACAAGTAAACAATACAAGCATACTATATATCATGGTGTTAGATCTATTCTAGCATATATAATCAATAATGTAAAAGAATTTGACATATTCCAATGGATACAACATTCAATCAAATACACATCATTGGACAGGAAAAGATAGTTCTTATTAATATAAATCAGATATTACAAGATAGATACAACCTCTGACGGCACGTCTGCGAACCGGAGAAACTGAATCCCCCACTTGGGCCTCCACCACCTCAATCCTCCATCTCTCGATAGCAAGCTCACTAGCAAAGGAAAGCTTGGGAAGAACACAAAAGTGCTCCAAAGGGGAAAAGGGATGCAGACTCAAGTATAGTTCTCGCAACAATGGACTATAGTTTCTTTGCTTCAATCTCTCTATATTCCTTCAATGTACCAAGGGGTTCCTTATATAGCTTCAAAAGGGATAATGAAGGGTCGAATCTGAGCGATCTCAAGGCATATGGAAGGCCAGGAGTCGAATGAGTCGGATCCATGTCAAGGAAAACTCCAAAAGGATTTGGATTATTCACACATCCCGGTGTACGCGGTTATAGGGGTCAAACCCACGTATGTACGCGGTTTCTAGCCTCTTTTCCGCATATAGACATCCCTATACACGGAAAAAGCTTCGATACCCGCATGGGCCGCAGCGCTCATGTAGAATTGGCCTTAACTACCTCATTTCACCATGAAAATCAACAAAAATTATATCAAAATGCATGAGAAGAGCATGAGTAAATACCTGGAAGAAATGGTTGTGAATTCCGCCAGCTGGATCTCCTGGAATTCGCAGTTGAAAATCAGATCTCCAATGGGTAAAAGTTTCAAATGAATTATATTTTTTACTATTTATAGAAAAAATTTCAAATATTTGAAAATTTTTACCCCCTTTCCTATAGTTTTGACAGTTTCTAACCATTTTGGACCGTTTCTGACATAATTTGTGATGTAGAAGACCATTTTCAGTGCCGTTTCAACCAATGGATTGACCCATTCGTACTGATCTCAGGTATAATGTCTACACTGGCATATAGGTTAGTTTCACCACCGTTTGCATTTTTGCATGACCTTATGACCATGTCACCATGACCTTAGGTACGAACCCACTCTATTGTGTCACGGAACCTTCTTGCTGCTATAGAAGTGGCATGATATGAGTGGTAGAGCTTCACCTTACATGGGTACCCTAGTTAGCGCCTTATTTGCATTTGGTGCCCATGCTGATGTTTCCTCCTTTAGGGTGTGGGAGTCTGTTGTATAGTACCACCATGACATTTTGCAAGATCCTCATACTCCTCTTGATCTTATGATGACCTGTTTCCCTCCGGACTCCCCTTATGTCAAGTTGTGAATGCATTATCATGAGCTTTGCCTACCTTATGGAGCCTTATGCCGGCTCCCCTGACATTGTGTTTCAGCCATATAGCCCGAGCTTGTCTCATGTCTAGCCATGCAGAGCCATTTTTCATATCCTTCGCAGCTTGATTTCCCTTTTTACCGGGAGGGGATTTTCCCCCGAGTGTCGATATCCTACACATGTATCCTTGCATTGAGCATAAGTATGTTCCATTGGTTGGAACTAGTTTGTTTGCCCTGATGACACTCGTCTCCTCCTAGTTTGTAACTATAAAGCTAGTTTATTCTTTTTTCAAGCTTTTCAAATAACTGAAAAAGTCCAAAAAAATAAAAAAACCAAAAATCCGGACAAGGAAAGATAGTATCTTTGGCAGCTGTCGAGTCATGTCGCCTTCGAACATAGCACTATATATCACATCCATTGGTTGGGTTATAGTTTGACTTTAGGAGCTGTACTCGTTTATCTGAGTTTATCTCCATCGACTGCTTAAGCTTCCAGTCCCTATGGAGCCTCTGTTGATGCCTCTTGTGTCACAGAGATGTCCCATTTTGTATATCGAGTCTATGCTCAGTCACCATACACCGTTATTCTCTTGTTCGAAGGAAGTTGAAACCTGTGTTGGCCATTCCTCAGTTATCTTGACTTTGCATGTCGGCCATTCCTGGTACAGTTACTGGTTCGTGCACCTTATGATCGAGTCCTTCCACATTAGACAGCTTTGCTGAGTACCTTGTGGTGGATGATGGGGGATGCCTTAATGCCCTCCTTCCAGCGGATTTCATCCCATCGACTTTAGATCATTTATTCTGGGATTGGAGTCTAGAGTCCTTTTGAGTGCCTTGAGACTTGCAGTCATCAGTGGCAGGTTCTCTCGCCATCAACAGTTTCTTGGGAATACATCAATGTCCCCTGATTAATGGATTCTCTCAAGTGTTCGACCTCAACACATCTATTCACACTTGTTAGTTTGCACTCTAGTACCTTGATTCCCATTTTCATTATCGGTGGGTAATCTCGCGTCTGTTAATGGTATACATCAATGACCGGTAATCAGACGATGGACTACAATGTTCGACCTCGACACCTCTATTTGCATAGTAGGACATGTACTCGTAGCAGTTTGTGTAGAAGACCTTCCAGCTTGGTGGCATCTCTTATATGCTACCTCCTTGATCATGCCATTGTTCATGAGATTTCAGCTCTCATGACTTGATACCAGTGTATGTCAGATATTTCCAGCCACTATGGAGATCTTGATCTATTGTATATCTTCAGCCAGTATGGAGATCATGGTCCTCTTTGTATATCTTCATCATGGAGATTCTGATCTATGTATATTGTACGTGGCGATGACAACATATGTGATATCATGTATTATGCCTATTCATGGCCATTGTACTCTTATGTATCCGGGACTGCTATATGTACTTGCAGTTGTATGCAGAGTTGTATTATTGTACTATGCTGATTGGGTGGCTAGTCTTCAATTTGGGATCCTTCATCACTCCACTTTTGGGATGGACTTATAATGTATTTCGTCCATCGTATGACCCCTCTGACCCCACACATTAGGGGGCATCTGTTATAGTGATTTTCACCACTCTAGGTAAATCACACTTTGTATGGCCTTCCCCTATCCCGCTTCAGACTCTTTAGACCCCATGGACCACCTTTTATCCTTTGATGTTTCCTTGATCATCCCTAAAACCATATAAAAAATGATATACGCGGCCTTTTACCCGATAACCGCGTACATACGCGGGTTTGACCCCTATAACCACGTACACCGGGATGTGTGAATAATCCAAATCCTTTTGGAGTTTTCCTTGACATCGATCTGACTCATTCGACACCTAGCCTTCCATATGCCTTGAGATAGCTCAGATTCGACCCTTCAGTATCCCTTTTGAAGCTATATAAGGAACCCCTTGGTACATTGAAGGCATATAGAGAGATTGAAGCAAAGAAACTATAGTCCATTGTTGCCATAACTATACTTGAGTCTGCATCCCTTTGTCCCTTTGGAGAACTTTTGTGTTCTTCACAAGCTTGCCTTTGCTAGTGAGCTTGCTATCGAGAGATGGAGGATTGAGGTGGTGGAGGCCCAAGTGGGGGATTCAGTTTCTCCAGTTCGCAGACGTGCTGTCAGAGGTTGTATCTATCTTGTAATCTATGATTTATATTAATAAGAACTATCTTTTCCTATCCAATGATGTGTATTTGATTGAATGTTGTATCCATTGGAATATGTAAAATTCTTTTACATTATTGATTATATATGCTAGAATAGATCTAACACCATGATATATAGTATGCTTGTATTGTTTGCTTGTTGTTGAGGAAGTATTATATCAATTCAAGCTGAAGATTGGAAAGCTCAACGAGGATCTACTTCAACCGTCCGGAACAAGGTACGAGGTCTGATCCTTTAGTGTTAGACATTTTATTTCTATTGCATATTGGGAAAGATTGATTTCTGGAGTCAAAGCTGTCTGTTGTGGTACCCCAAGCCATAGGAATTTCTCTCCGTAACAGTAGGCCTTGGCCTTTCTGGAGTAGATGGAAGAATATCTTTGACATTATTGAATTGCATAGTTGCAGAAGCATAGGAGGTGCAATTAGTTTATAAGAATAAAATTTAGGTGAGTCGGTAGGAGTTTGACTATCAATGTCCATCTGACTTGTCACTATAGAAAGAGTGCTTGAGTAAACCTTATGAGGAGGAGAATCATCATCGATGAATGAAGGAAAAATATATACTAAAAATGTCGACAAAACATATGTAGAAACTAGTGTGAAATAACCTGGAAAACTATTAGAAATGACTTAATCGAATACAACATCCCTTCATTCTGTCACTTTGTAAGTGGAAGGATCATATAGATACATATCGGTGAAATAAGTTCAAAGAAAAAATTAATAATCCCCTGTAACTCTTATGTTAATAGAATAAAATCATTTAAAAGCACCGATACAAAACTTGTACCTTGACAAAAAAGATACAAAAAAAATTCACCAAGTATAGAACTAAATGGAAACTATTCAAAGGAAATCAGCCTCTAGACACCCTCTAGGAACATATTTAGAACCCTTATTTTTCAAACAAAATTTTAAAGATAAAATTTGATTGAAATTGAAACAAATCAAAGAAGTGGATCCATATAGCTTATATCAAATTTTATATTGATTATATCGATTTGTATATGCTAAGAGGATCTATAGATCTTATACCCTTATATCTTCTATCAAATGTTATATTGACCCACATATATTTTATCCACTAGTTTTTAAGCAGAGATTGGCCTTTTCTAGTTTCTGCGCAAAAATCAGGAAAATATAGAATCAAGTTCCCTTTCAAATCCTCAAGAGTCTACTAAAACTGTAAAACAAAATATTTCTTTGTTGAAACAACATTTTTTTAATGTTATTATTATTCTTGCTTATCTATGTGTAATAAACCAAAATTATAACATTATGTGGCTAAACCCAAACAAAGCAAAACAAAATTGTAGATACTTATTTATTTTACTTTAGTTTTTCTTCTTGTTTTTGGAATCCCTAGGTGGTTACTAAGATGCACCAGCCAAAATGTTTGAGTACTTAGATCCTCAATGCAAGTCGAGTTCAAGCAAAAGTAAAGGTTACGCCTCAATCGCTGGGCGATTCAATAATAATGAATTTAGAAAGATACGCTAGTTTAAACCTTCAATCTTACTTAGCTTCATAGCTAACTTACTTCAACTTTACAGGTGCCCTATCCTACCATTCCAACAACTAAGGAGAGACTTCGTTGAACCTAGCACTCAAAATACTACTCTAGCAAGGGAGAAAGGGATGAGAACAAAACTAACCATTCCAACTATAACACAACTTCTCCAAAAGAGATTTAATTATAATTTATAACATTTCAGATCCAGAGGTGAATGACAGTTGGAAAGAACAAGGACGGAGTTTGACTTTAGTTTGGGTTTATCCATTTCAACAAAACTGTCGAAAAATTATCTTCTTCATTTGAAGAAGAACTGTGAATTTGTTTTGTCCCAACATTGTTCATGAAAACAAGTATGTAGATGATCAAATACGTATTATTTAAATCTCAATTTTTGGCTTTCATCTCTACGTCGCGTTACTATCCTGAGCTATTATATCTGTTTTCTGGCTTTTACAGTCCATACTCATGGCCTATGCAGAAGTCTTTGTTGTTCAAAGTGTTACATCACTCAGTTTACATGTAAGTCGTCTTTATATTGTTTTATTAGTAGCTGTAAGAATTTTATTATTTCTCTATTCGACTTTACACTAACGGCTGTGTAAAAATACTTTGTTTACAAGTGTGGCCGCCATGGAAGTCGAACCTCGATTCAACAACTAAGTTTATAGGTTTAAAGTTGTGGATCTTTCTCTGTTTTGTACTTTGAAGGAGGTGTTGGCCTGATTTTCTGACCTAGGCCAACAAGGAGATTATGCCCACACAATCAGCTTAAAGCAGCGTCTGGTGTGTTTGGAGTAGCAAAATATCGCAGGTTATGGTCCTGCTACCAGCTGAATTTTCTCTTAAGGAGAAACTAAAATTCAACAAAATCTATCCTAATGTTATTTCTACCTAAATGAATCCTATAGTTAGTTTCAACTACCTAAATAGTCCTATAATTGCTTTCTTAAGGAAAGACTTTGATTTTTGAAGAGTTTTTCTAAATATAATGACTGTTAAAATTATGCTAAAAATTACACAAATTGATTTAACAACTGTTAAATGTAACTATACTAAGATAATAAATAACTAAACTATCTTAACTATCCTATCTCTCCTATCTCAGTTGAGAGCGATTTTGAATACTATATTAATTATTAATTAATATAAGATGAATAGAAAGATAAATTGTATGATTTAAATAAAAATATTTAAGTCATACTCATCAAACTATTCTGCTATAACATAACTTATTAGAGAAACTGAAAATAAAAGATTACTTCAATTTTTTGAAGTGTCTAATTAATTAATAACTAATAACCAACATAGATATCTGAATAAGAGATAATGTCTAGTATGAAACCACTACAAAAATACAAATGATATCTAACAGACATAAATGGATATCCTTATATCTTGAATTTATAGTAAAAATACTAATAAATTCAATTACAATGACATATTAATTCAAATACAATATTGGGTTGACAAAGTGAAAATTATAAATAAACACCAGCATAAGAAAGCATACTGTATTAATATTAAAATGGAAGATCATATACTGAAATATAAAGTGTATCCAAAACAATACCATTCATGATATCAACTAGGAGATTTCCAGTTACATCCCATATCCAAAGATAAAACTTCAGTAAGGAAATAAAACCAGCATCAAAATATATCTCAAGTATGTCTCTCTTCAGTCACTCCATCCCCTCTTTCATAAAAATCCCTGACTTATATAATACTATCAGGCTTTCGATTCAGTTTTTCCATCAATGCTACATGCAATATTATAGGATTCCTATGACTATCAAAGAGAATCGAATCTCTTTTAATCAGACACCTGACGCTAGAAGACAACAAAAAAAAACGACTAGCCTGAATATTTTTTGGTTTAAAGGAACTGGCAAATTCGTGGCCGTTGTTAAAATTCCAGTCTTCAATGAACAGCTACGTCTTCCAACCAACATATTAAAACGTCCTGAAACTGTGGAGAAGAGTGATGACGTATCCACCTGTTTTTAAATAAACAAAGCATCTAATTAAAACCAATTAAATCAGATATAACGAAATAAACCATAATTTAAATGTGTGCTTGTAAAATCTGCAATTTTACAGGCATGCATAACAAAACTTTTATTACCTGTTTGACAGAGAAACAACCCAGGTACTTTGAAAAATGAGAATAACCATCAAGTTCTATTTTGAAGATCGACTACTCTTCTGGCTTCGGCTAATTTGGCTTTAAGCTTGACAATCACTAACTTTTGTTTTTCTACTTGTTCAAGCAGATGTTGATTTGTACCTAATATTGACTTTTTCACCCTTTTGTATTGGTTCTTTTTTATATTCATTTCTTTCCACCTGTTAATCCAATTCAACAACTCCTTCCTGAATGTCCTATTTTCTTCCTCTATCAAAGCTGCATTAGATTGACATTGTTTAAGTTCATCTTTCAATTCTATAATCTTGGTCTGGTATGCCCTGTCCAGTACTTGTTGAAGAGTTTCTTCTTCATTTTCGTGATGCAAATCGACTGCCTGAGGAGGATCAGGATTATCTATGTTTTGCCCAGATGATTGAAGACTGATAAAAGATGGTTCAGGATCTAAACTACAGGTGTCCATACACGATGGAGCGATCTCTGCCTTACCCAATTTTGCATTACTATCCTTTATAGGAGTGATTTTATTTATATGAGTAGTGTTGGGAACTGACGATTGGGTGTCATCCTCAATATGGACGATTGAAGGCTGAGTATCCTGTTGATTAGTCATAGGAACCGAAATTGTAGGTACATTATTCATGCTTCTGGTAACTCTCCTTGAACGAACAAACACATTACTTTTTGATTCAAAGCCTCCACTGTCACAACATACTTGTGCTAGTCGGTCTAATTTATGCATAGACTCCTTGCTAGGTTCACAAGGATTATTTTGCTCGGAGAGATTTTTACAATCAACAGCGTTAATATTTTTGCTTTCAGTTAACCTGTCCTCTATTTTTGTAGGAGTACTATGATATTTATCAGATGGGGGTCAGTTCAAAGCTGCTTCAAAGCAACAGGGAACTACGTTCCCAACACCATCATTACTGATATTAGCGTTCAAGGGTGGGTTGGCTTCCTCAAGCCCTTTACCCTCTGATTCAGTCTCAGGAACATTACTAACCTCAGGCTTTACAGTATCCTTTCGTTTCCTACGGGTCTTTGGGGAGGGGTTCGGCCAATATTGAGTTGGCCCCAATTGACATTCAGTTAAAAATTCATCCCACAATTTACCATTCAAAGACAGTTGATGTTGTATTATGATTTTGACTAAACCATGGTGAAATAAACTTCTATCAGGGTTATCGAAACTTTGAACCGCGTGCGACATTTTTTTCAAACTTTGCCACAGATAAAATGGTAGATTAAGCCTACAACCCTTTAATGCTAACAGGAGTCTTAGGTGGTAATAGTGTAGGTGAGAAAAACGTCCATCGCAAGACACATACTTGACCAAAATCTCGTAGAAGGCTTGCCATTCAGGCTTCAGGAACTTGACAGAAACCCTTATCTTCAGTTTTGCATTATCTGGTAATGACAGCAGCAAGGATATACACTTCCTTTTATTAACCTTACCACCTTTGAACCAACGCTCTCCAATTTGTGGGAGCTTTGTATCCTCTGTGATTTTGGCTTCGTTAATGATGAACTTAAAACCCCCAATCTGTGCAACGTCTTCTTTTAAATTCAAAGAAAACAGTTTGGTCACCTCTGCGTTATGGCCATCAAAACACTTAAAGAACTGCCCCCATATGACCTTTTCAGATAGCAGGGAAACCTTCTCATCTGCTTCTATAAGCTCTGAACCTGAGATTTCAAAACGATTCAATGGAGCCATAACTTCCTCAACACTATTCTGGTTTCGAAATGGAATGAATGGAGCTGTGAAGAGGGAGGGAATAGGTATCCAAGTGCATGACATGATGCGAAATATCAAAACTTCACATGCTTCAAATATGACATATATGAGGGCTCTAAATTTGGCCATTTTATCCGAACTTAGCAATGATGAATGCTATAGCCAACGTTCTGTTATGATACATGCATGTTTAGCCACGACTAACAATAAAAATTAACCAATTCGACATATCAAGGATCATTTGATTGATGGATCGTAAATCAAGACATTGATTACACACAGTGGTCATGATGAACTCGTACATCGTTACGAAATGGAATGGTTATCAACATTAAATTTTGTTGATACCATTCATCAATATATTCACAGCTGTCAGTTAATCACAAGGTGTTAGCCAAATCTCCATGCCAACGTAGCGATAGAAGAAATAGATGTTAATTATTTGACATATGAGTTATGTATCCTCATAAACACTGTCAATTGATGGTCTCCTCCATATTATTTCGTGAAAGGTGGTAGCATTTATTGACAAGGCGATATAGTATCGAAACCATACACCCTAATGTTTTGCATGACAACTAACTAATGACCTGATTTAATATTTATGCCATGTATATACATAAAATTTCATAAATCTAGTTTTAAAACTCTCCAAAATCCCATCGATTAATATCCTAAATTGAATTAGATAGGATACTAAGATATAAAACTATAACATATGAAGATTTCGATATGATACTCATTTATTTACTAACTATATATATACAATTTTTACAAATTCATGGTAAGATATTACATATGAAATGTGAACATTAGGTTTAATAAGAGTTTTAATTTAATAAGTCACCTTTAGTTCCAGGAGTTTAGAACTCATAATACCTCACCCATATCCAGCTTCAAACAAATTCAAAATGTGTTTCGCTGATTTTCATTTAGCATACTATCCCTTTAAGTTTCTTAAATCATATATAATCAGATAAATTTAGCTTAATGATAAAATTGATTATATAAAAGTTTATGAAACTGACAGCTGCTAATTACCAAGTTTATGAAAATGTTTTCATCAACTTCTAATATGTCATTTTATTCTTCTCCAATTGAGAGTATCTTCAGAATCAAAGATTCTGAAGGCACTCTTTTATAATTTAAATAGGTAAATTATAAAAGAGAGCTGATCTCCCTTCATCCTAATGAGAAATGAAGGGGTTGTTGCTGACTGCCAATAGGAGGAAATTATTAGTGTTCATGGTCATTTCATATGCATGCTCGGTTATCACTTCATCATGTTCTTGATGTTGTTTGGCCGCTGTAAACAAAAGAACTCAAAGCTGGGGTTTTAACTTCTCAGCTCCTTCGTCTTCTGCGTTATTGGTAATCTTTGCTAAGAATTTATTAGGGTTTTGAAACGCCATTCGGTGCATTTACAGTTGGGTTATTTGTTTAAAATTTGTAAAACGTACCCAGTTATAGTTGGGTCCTTAACTACGTTTCGTAGGTTAAATCCTAACATGGGTGAGAAGATAATACTGGGTTTTTAGTTAAGATAATGTGAAGCATATTTTCCTTATGGGTTTTCGCAACTATGTTTTAAACACGGATTTCGACTCACATTTGCAACTTCATGTGGACATTTGTTTAACTATATAAGTTATTATAACCTGTATTTCTGTCTTGGTTTTATTTTCTGCATAATTTTTTCAATCGAGAATAGGGTTTCTACCCTACTATTTTTGTTGATTATTATTTATTGTCAATGTGTGAAGAATAATACATACATATATATAGGTTTATTCTCATGAATCTCTGAACCTTACTCCTCAATTGACTTCGATACAGTAATGGTTTTTATTATCAATGAAGGGTTTTTAGTGTTAAATATAAATATTTCAGTTTATTCCGTTTTACTTTTGTTAATAAACAACTTTATAACAATAATATTAGAGGAAAGGGTTCCTCGTATCCTAACATTAATTGTATTTGAAATACGAGCTGTATTCATGATAAAATTAACCTTATGAAAATATAATGATAATAATAGATGAAGTATAAAGAATGACAAGGAAAAATATTAACCCTACATTAGTATAACTATGAGAGTAACTGTAATACAAACTTCAAAAGGGGAAATATTAATCCTAAACTTATATAACCATGACTGTATTTGAAATAAAAACAACATTAGTAATTGAATTAATCACATAACAGTGGTTGCACTGAGAAAAATATTAGTTTTAGAAAACATATTTGTGTAATCTAGAAACTGTAGTCTTAACAACCACACACCACCCTGCCACTGGAACTTGTAGCAAGCATGTTTGTCTGGTTCCACTCCCTTTCCCAGACTCTTGGGTATAAAAGAGTTCTCCTACAGCTTCAAGTTTCCACTAGTAACTATAGAGAGTAAGTTATTCCAGAACCTAGAATTCTCTTATGCTCACTAACGGTTCAAGTATAGATCCTAACATCTTCAAGATGCTCTTTGGAATCTCTACGCTATTTCATAGATACATTCCATAGAGCCTTCACCTCTTGTGATCATAGGAATATCTTTCTTTTATTTCTCTTTTCTTATAACTCATACTCTACATGACTCTTCCCTTGCCTAGGACTTTTATAGCAAATAACTAACTCTCCCTAGCATTGTACACTTCTCTTCATAAAAAATGATAAGGTTTTGATAACTATTTTTAAACCCAAGTTTCTGTCAATCAATTGTATAGCTGTTAAAACTCTCAATTTCCAATTATATTCAAATAAAATTTAGTTTACTTGTTTCATTAAAGTAAATAACAATAAAATATCAAATGAACGAGGGGGTAGTATAATCCTATCCTCCTAAAAACTTTGCACTGTCCTCGATGCTTAATCAATATTATTATAGTTTTGAAATAAAGCAAGAAAATTTTGTCTCATAATCTCTTCACTTTCCCAAGTAGCTTCTTCCTCTGAATAATGTTTCCATTGTACCTTAACTTATACAATAATTTACTTTTGAAGTTGAATTTCTCTCTTATCGAGAATGCACATTGGTTCCATGTGGAAATCACCCTCTGTTTCCACCTATACATTATCCTAGTTAATAATATGAGATTGATCAGCAACATATTTTCTTAACAAAGAAATATGGAAAACATCATGAATTGTTAAATAAGGAGGTAAGGCCAATTGATAAGCTACATGCCCTATTCTATCCAAAATTTCATAAGGCCCCACATATTTGGGTGTCAATTTTGCATAGAGTCCTATTCTTAGCTTGCTTTTCTTTGGTTTGACTCTCAGGAATACATGTTCTCCTACTTTATACTCTTTAGATGTTCACTTCTTGTCTGCATAACTCTTTTATATTTCTTGTGCCATTTTTAAGTTTTCTTTTATTTTTCGTACCATTTCCTCCATTTGTGTTAACATATTTGGCCCTAAATCCAATCTATCCTCCAAATTACCTTGACTTAGAGATACTTTACACCTCCTACCATACAACACCTCAAAATGACTCATTTTGAGAGATGCTCAGTAATTAGTGTTATATATGCAAATTATACCAGATGAATATAATCCTCCCATTTAACTGGTTGATTCATCACATACATTCTCAACATGTCTTCCAAAATATGATTCAGTCACTCTATCTATCCATCTATTTACGAATGATAGGTTGCACTGAAGTTCAATTTCGTATCCATACCTTTAAATAATGACATCCAAAATATTGAAGTAAATTTAGCATCATGATCTGTGATCACTATTTTTTGTATACCATGTAACCTAAAAATTTCCTTCATAAATATATCAACAATATTGACAACTTTATAAGTTGAATTTACAAGTATGAAATGGGATACTTACTTAATTTATCCACTACAACTAGAATGGATTCATTTTGCTTCTTTGTTCTGAGTAACTCTGTAATAAAATCCATAATTATAGTTTCCCATTTCCATTATGGTATGGGTATAGGATGAAATAATCCGACTAGGTGTTGGTGAATGGCCTTAACCTGTTGACAAGTGAAACATCGGGCCACATATTTAGCTACTTCTCTTTTCATATTTGGCCAATAAAAATCTGTCTTTAAAGTTGTTATAAATTTATGATATCCAAGGTGTCCTGCATACGGGTTATAATGTGATTCTTTAAATATGACCTGCTTTACATTGTATTGATAGGCACATAAATTCAATTTTTGAAACGCAGAAACCCTTCTTCATCAATCTAATACAGACTCTCTTTTGTTCCGAAACTTTCCTGGTTACATTTTTCTACCCATTCCTATATTGCTCATCATTAGTTGATGCTTCCTTCAACAAAGTTTTGAATTGATATTCATAATTGCTAATAAGCACTGAATGCATTTTATGTTGTTTTCAGCTTAGCACATCTTCTACTATGTTTTCTTTTCCTTTTATGTGTTTAATTTCAAAACCATACTCACTGAGGAATGCAAGCCACCTGGCTTGACGAGAAGTCGATGTTTTTTTTATCAAATAAGCATTTTAATCCAATATGTATGTTAATAACAGAAATTTATTTCCTATCAAATAATGTTGCCAAATCTTAAGGGCATGAATGATAACTGCCAATTCCATATCATGTACTACATAATGTTTCTCATGTTCCTTTAGTTTCAGTGATTCATAACATATTACATGACCTTATTGAGTTAAAACCCCTCCCAACCTTTCTTTACTTGCATCAGTGCATACCACAAAGTCTTTACTTGGATCAACAATTTTTAATATTGGTGATGTTGTCAACAATTTTTTTAGTTTCTCAAAACTATCTTGACATTGTTGATTCCAGATAAATCAAACACTTTCCTTTTGCAAAGTGGTTCTACGGTAAGCTATTTTGGAAACGTTTTCTATGAATCTGTGGTAGTATCATGTTAACCCCATAAAATATCTTATATCATGTATGTTTTTTGGTGCAAGCCATTCCAATATAGCCTTGATTTTTGCAGGATCAACTTCTATTCCCTTTTCTGAAATAAAATGTCCTAAGTAATGTACTTCTTTTTTATAAAAGTCACACTTGCTTAGTTTTGCATATAACTGATGTTCCTTTAAAGTTTCCAAAACCTTCCTTAAGTTCCCTTCATGCTCCGCCTCATTCCTTGAATATACTAGAATATCATAAATAAATACTAACACAAATTTATCAAAAACTTTACTCAACACATTATGCATCATATTCATAAATGTTGCAGGAGCATTTGTCAAACTTAATGGAATTACCACAAATTGATAGTGTACATATATTGTTTGGAATGCAGTTTTATGGATGTCCTCATCTTTGACCCGTACCTGATGGTATCCCGATATGAGATCATTTTTTGTAAATATTGTTGCTCCACCGATCTAATCAAACAAATCATCTATTCTTGGTAAACGATATTTATTTTAACCGTCATCTTATTTAATTGTCGGTAATATATGCACATTTGGAAAGTTCCATCCTTATTTTTGAAAAACAACACTGGTGCCCCCCATGGCGATACACTAGGACGAATGTATCCCTTGTCCAGTAATTCATGTATTTGCATTCTTAATTCTGTCAATTCTGGAGTAGTCATACGATAGGGAGATCGTGATACCGGTGATGAACCTGAAATTACATCTATGGTAAAATCTAAATCTCATTTAGGTGGTAATACAAGTATTTCCTCAGGGAATACATCCTGAAATTCCTTCAAAATATTTCCGAATTTTTAGGTTCAATTTCTTTAAATTTGATGGAATAAAGCTGACACCCTTTTCTAATACATTTTTTTAACTGTACCGCAAAGATTTGTCATGTAGATATAGGTATGTAAATTCCTTTTACTATATGGATTTTACCTTCTTCATCCATGCAATGAAAACTTGTATGTAAACAATAAATAATAACTTTATGAGCTTCTAACCAATCCATACCTATCAAAATATCATATGATCCTAACAAAAGTGTGCTTATATTAACTGTAATATCCAATACATTGAAACTTAATCTGCAATCCTTAACTATTTCTATAACCTTCATTTTCATTCATGTCGCTAATTGAATCAATAAGTATAGAAATGGATGTATTTGAGATTTTACCTTCTACTTCTAGCATAGTGGATTGACGATCCACCTTCCTGTCTTCCAAACCAACATTAATTCTAGGTATGTTCCTTGCTATATCATTGACAGTGGAAGATTCCTGTAGCGTACTTATGGGAGCCATTTTTTTATTGGGATTGTGAGGATAGTTTCTGTACATATGAGGTCCATTACAACCCCAACATTTAACCTCTTTCACAGTGTTATTCCACCCACCATTGGAAGTTCCAGTACCAATTATACCACTGCCGGTAGTTGTACCTGGTTTAATCTAATTATTATCACTATGAATTCTCGTTCCTTTCGTAAAAGGAGAAGTTTTAAATCCTTTCTTAAGTTGATCACTCTTATCATTTTTTTTATTTTTCCAATTCCTAGTCAATTCTAATCTTTGCTTGAACAAATGGTAACACAGCTTGGATTTTCTAATTGCCTCATCCATGGTCTTAGGCATATCAAAATCAATATTTTTCTTATATGCCAGAGGTAAACAACTAATAAGCCTGTAAACTATAGCCTTGTCATCCCTTAAGTAAGGTACATAGCGTTGTAAATTTACAAACTTGGTTACAAAGTCTTGCATAGTTAACATTCCTATTCACAAATCATTGAATTCTTTGGATTTCTCATCATAATACCGTTCTGAAATAAATTTTTTTTAAATAATTTTTAAAAAAAATTCTAACTTAAATCCTTATAGTGTATGTTACTCACACTTTTATCCTCTTTTCACCACAGTGCATCTTTACCACTCAATTGAAATATTGCTAAGCGTGCCCACAAATTATCATCATATCTGTATACCTGAAAATATTGTTTGATATTTAGTAACAAAACTCTCCATCAATCATCAGAGGCCTTAATTATTTGAATTCTCCCTATAACTCTATAAGTTGTTCTTTTTTATTTTCAATTTTTATGTCATTATATTTCTTTAAGTCTTGTGCAATCACAGAAATGTTTTTTGTTGTTTCTTCACTATCGTCACCTTGTACTGCACCTTTTCTCTTTTTTTTAGTACAAAAATAATTTTGGCCATTTTTTTTGTAAGTCTTTCAAACTTTGGAGAATGAGTTCATTTATCTCTTCTTAATTTGACTTATCATTCATTAATTTAATGTTATCTACCTTAAGGACTTCTAAAGATGCTTTTAGGCTCCTCATTGTCTCTAACATTTCCGACTGCATATCTGCGTTATGTTTCTCTCCAAGTTCTACATAAAAAATTGCATTCTCTAATGCTAACATATCTTCATGTACTACCTCATCTTCCATATTTTGTCCAAGTTCTTCCATTTTCTATGTTTGCGTGTAACACTATTTTTCCTTTTGTTATTAACAGATATTTGTAGTCAAAATACTTTATATAAATGAACTATGCAATGTCCCATTAGGTCAAATTTTGGTAACCTCGTGCTAATACCATTTTGTAAAAAACCAAAACTATAACATTATGTGTTAAAACCCAAATAAAAAAAATGCATACTTTTTTAGTTTACTTTAGTTTTTTTTCTTGTTTGTGGAAACCCTAGGTGGTTACTAAGATGCACCATTAAAATGTTTGAGAATTTATATCCTTAGCATAAGTAGAGTTCAAGCAAAAGTAAAGGTTACTCCTCAATCACTGACGATTCAATAATAATGAATTGAGAAAGATACACCAATTTAAACCCTCCAAATTACTTAGCTTCATAGCTAACTTTACTTAGCTTCATAGCTAACTTACTTAAACCTTGCAGGTGCCCTATCCTACCATTCTAGTAACTAAGGAGTGACTTGATTGAACATAGCACTAAAAAGACTACTCTAGCAAGGGACAGAGGCATGAGAAAAAAACTAACCATTCCAACTATAACACAAAGCTTGTCCAAAATAGATTTAATTATAATTTATAACATTTCATATCCGGAGGTGGATGAAAACTAGAAATCACAAGGATGGATTTTGACTTTAGTTTGGGTTTATCCATTCCAACAAAATTGTCGAAATAATAATATTCTTTAGTCGAAGAAGAGCTACGAATTTGTTTTGTCCCAACACTGTTCATGAAAACAAGTATGTAGATGATCAATTGCTTATGGTTGAACTCTCAATTGTTTGGATTTTAGCTCTATGATTCTTTACTATCATGATTTATTATATCTGTTTTCTAGATTTTACAGTCCATACTCATATCCTGTATAGAATTCTTTGTTGTTCAAAGTGTTACATCACTCAGTTTACAGGTAAGTCATCTTTATATTATCTTATTAGCAACTGTAAGAATTTTATTATTTCTTTGTTTGACTTTATACTAACAGCCATGTAAAAATACTTTGCTCGTAGGTGTGGCTACCATGGAAGTTGAACCTCAGTTCAGCAAGTAAGTTTATAGGTTTAAAGTTGCAGCTCTTTATCTTTTCTGTAATTTGACGGAGGACATGATTAGTGTTCATGGTTTTGTCATCTACATGCTCGGTTATCAGTTGATCATGTTCTTGATGTTGTTTGGTCGTTGTAAACAAAAGAACTCATAGCTGGGGTTTTAACTTCTCAAGTCTTTCGGCTTTTGCGTTATTGACGATTTTTCTTAAGAATTTATTAGGGTTTTGAAACGCCATTCGGTGCATTTACAGTTGGTTTATTTTTTTGAATTTTGTAAAATGTACCCAGTCATAGTTGGGTCCTCAATTACATTTCATAGGTTAAACCTTAACTTGGATGAGAAGATAATACTGGTTTTTTAGTTAACATAATGTGAAGCGTATTTTCCTTATGTATTTTCGCAACTCTATTTCAAAAACTGATTTCGACTCACATTTGTAACTTCATGTGGACATTTGTTTAACTGTATAAGTTGATTCATAGTATTAACGTCAGCCCTAATTCCATTTTTTGTCAATGGGGAAAGAATACACAGTTAATAATGAAAACGTGGAACTCCGTCTACAAACCATCAATCCATATTTTGCAATGAAAATAATAATCCCATGTGAGTATCAACGAAATCCCTTCTCCCCCAACCCCAATCCATATTATTAATATCAGCCCTGATTTTGTTGTTTATCAATGGGGGGGGGCCTAGAATTCAGTGTGCAAATGAGCAATTGTTATTTTGCAACTATGTAGGTATCAAGGAAACCATAAATTTACAATGAAACCCCTCCCTGAAAACTAAATTCCATTGTATTAACACCAGTCCTAATTCTATTCTTGATCAATGGGAAAATGAAAAAACACAATGTAAAAATGAAACATTAATCTCAAATATCCGCTGAAACCAACACATTTCTCCGGATTGAAAATTCTGGGAACTCCTCTGATGAAACAAAACATATAAATCATCTATATTGGTAGAGGTAACTCATTTATACCAATAGAAAAATGCATTCTTAAATATGTCAACCCTTTAAACACAATAAACTCAGCTAATGTCAAAACAATCTCAAATATCCTCATCAAATAAGAAATCCCTCCGGTTCCAAACTCCTGCAATGACATAAAGATAAAATCATCTATATAGAGATGACCAGCATTATAACTGTAGAACAACAATTTCGTAAGTATGTAAAACTATCCCATGCAATAAACACAGTTGATGCAATAATAATCTCGAATATTATCTCTAATGTAATTAAATTCCTCTGGTTTGAAACTTCTCAAATGATATAAACTTAGAATCATCTAAACCTAAAGCAGAGGACATTATTAAAGCCAAAAAGCAACAATTTCTGAAATATGTAAGCTTTTACAGCCCTATAAATGCAATTGTTACAATAAAAATATAAAATACCCTCTCTACCAGGGGAAATCATATGCATGCATAGGTTCAAAAGGCTTAGTGTGAGGTTGTTCCCAAGGAGAATATTTTTTTATACTTTTCCATCGGTGTGATGCAGAGTTTGTAGAAGTTTAGAAATATTTATATGAGTATCTAAGGTGTGCAGTAACAAACCGCCATTATATACGAGATTATGCAATTTATTCATTTTTTTATTTTCCTCGGCCCAGTTTCTTAACTAAGAGCACCCAAAAAAAAATTGTCTATAGCAACATGATCTTTATGAAAATGAAATTATAATATTTTGAATGGTTCAAAAAGGTTGAATACATAGTACCCACCATATCACCATCCTAAGCATCGTTGTTTCAATTTTTGTTCATTCATTAATCCATAAGGATAAGGATTCAATGCTATTAAACCTGTGTCCCATGAAAGTAATGTTGAAATTGTATCTTTGAAGGTCCTCCCATGTTTTTGGTGTGGGTGTGATGAGAGGACTTGAGAAATTTTGTCCTTATGTATTTATGTAACAAAGTGAAGTTTATGTAAATAAAGTGATTATGTTTTTATACTTTAGAAAAGTGGGGCTCACTTAAAAATGTATTTAATAATTAAAGTGTTTAATTATTAAAAGTGAGATAAGTTGTGGATCCTTGACTTTGTAAAAAGATCTTCAACCCTAGATTAGGTAGTTATTGAATATAGTTACAAAATCTAAGTATAAACATTAGAAAGGGAAAATGAAGAAATCATCCATCAGACGAGAAGACGAAGATTGAAGACCAAGAAGAAAACCAAGAGAAAGGACACTATTTTCAAGAAGAGAGAGAGCAGCACAATTCCCTAGGAAGATGTAGCAGTTGTACCTATGCATTTATTGCAGCCGCACATGTGGGGATCGAAAACCAAGAAAGTGGCTCAAATCCCAAGAAAAGTACAACCACATTAGATGAAGACAGTACAACATTAATTGCAACACAAGTGGGAACATAATTCAAGGAATAAAAATACAGCAGCCCGTACAGTCCGTACAACAGGCCGTATAGCAGTTTTCAGGCACGATTTCGAGGTTGGCTCAGATTTCAAGAAAAGTTTTGTTTCTAAGTTATTTTTGCTGCTATTTCAGATTTGAAATTTTTTTCCTGTGAGGGTTTAAAGATAAATTTTTGTGTACTCAAATTAATGATCTTCTTAATGAAAAATATTCTTCTTAGGGTTTTCCCCAAGCAGTGGGGTTTTTTCCGGTCTGTTGACCAAAATATATTATTGTTCATTTGTTTAAAGAGTTTTAGTATATCGCATAATTTTGAAGTGCATTTTCAGAAGTGTGGTTTTACTTTTCACTAAATTCAAGTTAAAGCCCTAATTCTTGAAACTGTTTAACAGAATGTGTGGATGAACTATTTCATTTTCTAAGCCAATATTTTCTTCATGGTATCAGATCTCAATTTAACACATTCATACTAAAAAATAAGTTTAGCAGGTGTTCTCTGAAGTTTTAGAAAATTGTTAGATATTTGCTTTAGTTAATTTTTGGTTGCAAGTTATTTTCCATGATGAACATTAGGTATGAGGATTGGTTGGATGGAGTATCCAACTACATTTTGTGGAAGGTATGAATTACTGTTGTTTTGAAATAAATTAGGGTTTTGATTTTTATTAATAGTGTCATGACTAAGCCAATAGATAAAGATGATCCTGTGGAGTTTGAAGCTCTTGAATCCAGATCCCAGAGAATTATCTTGGATGAGGTTAAAGACCATCTCATACCACACCTAGAAGAAAAGAAAACTACTAAAGATATGTGGGACACTTTGACCAAATTATTTGAAGCAAAGAATGAAAATAGGAAGATGGCCCTAAAATGCAAGATACATAGCATTAAAATGAAAAGTGATGAAGGTGTAGCCTCTTACTTGACTCGTGTTACACAAGTTAAGGATGAGTTGTCTGCAGCAGGAGAAACCATTCCTGATTAAGAATTGGTGAGGATAGCTCTGAAGGGCTTCACCAAGAAGTGGGAGGTTTTTGTGAAGTGTATTGTGGGTAGAGGAACTCTTCCAAGTTGGTCTAGATTGTGGGATGACTTCACCCAAGAAGAAATCTGAGATGGGGCACAAGTTGGCCAAACTAGTGAGGATGTCGAGCAGAATGTGGCACTTGCAGCAAAGTCCAAGAATAAGAAGAAGAAAGATCTAAGTTAGATCAAATTATTTCATTGTGGAAAGATGGGACACTATGCCACAAAATTTCCTGAGAAAAATATTGTGAAGACTGAAAGAGATGTAGCAGCATCTGCAGTTGTAGAAGAGATTGCTACAAAGTTTGAGCAAGAGTTTTCTCTTGCTTCAATTGATTCCATCATAGGGAGTTCCATTAGAGGAAATTTCAATTTAAAATGGGCCTTCCAAAAATAATAGATATTCCATGTCATCATGTATTAGCCAATCAAAATGCTTTAAATTAAAAAAGAGAGCACCTCTTAAAAAGAATTTTAATATAAATTTGTGGATATGTATCATAAAAAAAACTACTTTGTTTGTTCGTATTTCGACATATCTCCCTATTTTTTTACTCAAATTTCGATCGGGAGAGTTCGTTGGATGTGGAATTAAATTTCGCATCCAACGAGTACCCACTTGGCATACTTTTGATGGGCCGCTCTACCCCAAAAAAAGAAATACCTGAAAAAACGTGATGATGATGTCATCATCACATTTGTTTAGGTATTTCTTGTTTTTTGGGGTAGTGGTGCCTGTCAAAAGTATTCCAAGTGTGTACTTGTTGGATGCGGAATTTAATTCCACATCCAACGAGATCTCCTGATCGAAACTTGAGTAAAAACCTAGGGAGATATGTCAAAAATACGAACAAAAAAGTAGTTTTTTCTTTTCTTCCTCCAAAATTAATAAATATTATTTTATTATTTTAACTATTATTTTATTAATTTTCCTTAGGAGGCCCATTTTGAGTTGAAATTTCCTCTAATGCATATTTGAGCATGTATGGGTTGTTGACAGTGGTGCAACCAGACATATGACTGGGGTCTATGACTCTTTTCATATTATTACAATGCTGGAGCCATGGCACTTCATTCAGACAGACATTGACAGTCCTCAGATTGCTATTCAAGGGTTTGGAACAGTCAGATTCCAACTACACCTTAGAGAGGTCCTGTAAGTACACAAAGTTTTATTTGTACTTGGGATGAGAGTGTGCACACTCTAAGTTTCATCATTCGAGGGTGATGGCTTCGGGATGATGATCAAGTATGGTCATATCTTCCTGTATCGGAGGGAAGAACTAGTTGGAAACACCATCTTATTAGGATATCGTAGGGACAGATTATATATCCTGATAGGGCATGTTGTACAACTAGGAGCAAGAGCAGGAGCAGGAGGATGGATTTCAGAGTCATAGGATGATGATGTTCCATTTGATAGAGATGAGGAGAGTCACTCTCTCCGGAGCACTGGCAGAAGAATCAGCTAGTCAATGATGATGAAGTTGAGCAGGATGATGGGACTCAGGTTGAGTCTCAGGTTTTAGAGTTCCAGTTCAAGGTCGAGCATTTGTTTCTGAGGTTGATTCCAGAGCAAGAGGGAGTTGTTGCAAGAGTTGAAGGTGAAGACAATGTTGTGGACCTTCCTTGTTAGGAGGGAGTGTTGAAATTGTATCTCTGAAGGTCCTCCCATGTTTTTGGTGTGGGTGTGATGAGAGGACTTGAGAAATTTTTTCCTTATGTATTTATGTAACAAAGTGACGTTTATGTAAATAAAGTGATTATGTTTTTATACTTTAGAAAAGTGGGTCTCACTTAAAAATGTATTTAATAATTAAAGTGTTTAATTATTAAAAGAGAGATAAGTTATGGACCCTTTATTTTGTAAAAAGATCTTCAACCCTAGATTAGGTAGTTATTGAAGATAGTTAAAAAATCTAAGTATAAAAAATTAGAAAGGACAAATGAAGAAATCAACCATTAGCGGAGAAGAAGAAGATTGAAGACCAAGAAGAAAACCAAGAGAAAGGACACGATTTTCAAGAAGAGACAGAGAAACACAATTCCCTATGAAGTTGTAGCAGTTGCACCTGTTCATTTATTGCAGCCGCACGTGTGGGGCTCAAAAACCAAGAAAATGGCTCGAATCCCAAGAAAAGTACAGCCACATTAAATGCAGATAGTACAACATTAATTGCAGCACAAGTGGGCACACAATTTGAGGCAGAAAAGTACAACAGATCGTACATTCCATACAATAGTTTTCAAGCACGAATTTCGAGGTTGGCCCAGATTTCAAGAAAAGTTATGTTTCTGAGTTATTTTTGCTGCTATTTCAAATTTGAAATTTTTTTCCTGTGAGGGTTTAAAGATAAATTTCTGTGTACTGAAATTTATGATCTTCTTAATGAAAAATATTCTTCTTAGGGTTTTCCCCAAGCAGTGGGTTTTTTCCCGGTCTGTTGACCAAAATTTATTGTGTTCATCTGTTTAAAGTGTTTCAGTATATGGCATATTTTTGAAGTGCATTATGGTTTTACTTTTCATTAAATTCAAGTTAAATCCCTAGTTCTTGAAACTATTTGGCAGGATGTGTGAATGAACTATTTCATTTTCTAAGTCAATATTTTCTTCAAGGTTCAATGTAGGAGGAAGCCCCATCAAGGTAGGTCGTAGTAATGGTTCAAACCCAAGCCCAATCTCAAGGAAGAATGGAATGAGCCCTAAGATGGGATGCTATCTCTGACAAATGGTGACTGAACATAATTTCATGTGCCAGGATTCAAGTGGCATTGTAGCGCATGATAATGGCCATATAATATTACTTCTTAGAGGAATGAAGATATTTTTTGAGAAGCCCTACTTTCTCGCTCGTTGTTGGTGGAAAAGTAACCGAAGACATATAGCTCTAGTATCAATCCCATTTCCCACGCTACATGAGATCATTGAGTTTGTGAACAAAAATAGAGAGTTATGAAAAGGCATTAAAATAAAAAGAAGTTTGACGAAAGAGTCTCTGAAAACTCAAAAAGTAAAAGAAAGGGAGAGTCGTGTGACATATTTATACTTGTCATAATTTAACTTCAATTTTTTCTTTCATTTCCCCAAAAGTGTATCTAAAAATATTATACGATGGAAGAATTTTTTGAATTGTTTGAGAAATTCAGAATGCCATCCTTCATTCTAGCTAGATGATATGAAGGGATTGATAAAACCATTTTGTCTCTTCCCTCCACAAACTCTAAAATTGCTCAATTTCAAAACTTCTTGCATGACAAAAAAAAATCAATGTCTATTGTACCCGGATAAAGAATACTAGGGTTTTTTAGGATGAAATTCCCAAGAAAAAAAACTTGAGAAGAAGAAGTGCAGAGATCCCCCACACAAGGAAAACACTCCCGTCTGGAAGCCCTAATGTGAAACCCTAAATCATTGAGAGAAAATCGTTGTTCTAGTCCCTCACATCTTAGCCGCCTTCTGAGAAACCTCATCATATTTACATAGATTCGTTGCATTGGCATTACCGAGTCCTTGGATAGAATAAGCATCCTGCCTATGGGAACACTAAACCCACTTACCCTCGACATAAATCCACAAAACATCCTTAACCAGTGCACTCTCGATGACCTCAAAATCCTCCTAGGAAACCTCTTCATATTCACACAAAGTGGCTTCCTTGGAATATAGAGGGTCCTTGGAAATAATAAGCATCATGCCTGCGGGCGCTATGAACCCACAAACCCTTTATTAATTATTTTTCTTTTCTTCTCTTTTAGGGTATTAAGGTTTTATATTAGACATATCCACTCAGTTGTGGGAGCTCATAAGTCTAAAGAAGAGGATATTGCGGTGTGAAATGGACATGAAGAAACATGGGGTAAGGGTTAAAGGAAATCATCACCCTCTTTACACAACCTCTTTACACAAGCATGAAAATAGAGAGGGTTAGCCACGGGACCTCTAAGGGACCTCTGCAAGAAGGTAGTGGGAACATATTTAGGGACCATGAATTGAGTCACTACAGCAAGGGAAGGAGGGAAGGAGAACACAAAGTAGATAGAAATCAGAGGAAAATAGCAAACCAACTAGAGGAAAACAAATTAATTATTACCATACATGTATCAAGTTTCTATTCGCCAAAACGATGAGGAATATTCATTACTTCATCTCCATTATTTAACGCCTTCAACATAAAAATTAAGATGGCTCATATGATATATGTGAAAAGTATCTTCAGAATGGTTTTTGAACGTGACTTACAATAATACAAAATTCCCTTGCTGCAGAACCAACATTCACTCTCTCGACCCTCACAAAAACCAACCCCTTTTATTGTTTCACTTTTTACATTTATAATTAGAGATAGATCTAGAAACAATTTTTAAGATCTAAAACTTTAGGATTGAATGCACCAAAAAGGAGAATAAAGATCTACATTGATAATTACATTCTAGATTTATCAAAACTAATCCTACGCATATATGTTAGTTGTAATACTCTTATGAAACTTATTCAATTTGATGAACCAAAATAATCAAACCGATTCAAACTTTTGACTACCACTCCATTGTTGATTCTTGTTCCATGTGAATGAATTGGAGACTACTAGATAATTGTGCTAGATATGACGAGTTGCCTCAGCCAACATAGTTGAAGCATCCATTGCTTTAGGTCTTCTTTGCAAACATGGTTACTCTTTCTCCATAACTTGAAGCATCTCTTGAAGTTCCCTTTTCAACTTAGTAATCTCTTCATTATTTTCCTATGCCAACTTTCTTCTTCTCACAACTTCTTTAGGATCTTTAGCCAATTCTGCATAGTTTGTACTAATTTACTCAAGGTATTATTTCAACCCTTGATTGGCCTAAATTAACTTATAATTAAAATCTTTTAAGTGTACATTTTTCAATTTAAAATTTTGAAGTTCCTTCTTTAGGATCTCCACCTCTAACCCTTATTTTTTGTGTTTTTTCTCTATAGGGACATCCAAACATTGATTTCTTTCAATATGAATTCAATCTTCATTTGCGGGGTATTCTTGATTACCAATATTGTGTTCCAAACCTTGGGAATCTGCATACCCTATGTTATGGTTAGCAACTGTCGGGTTTGAACTTGCTCCTTCATCAAAATTCTAAATGGTATTCTTCCCTTTATTGACATGTTTCCCTGCTGTTATTTCACAAAAAATTTGAAGACTTTCTTCAATATTATTCAGTCAACATTCCTTCTATCCTTTTAGATTTGGTATCTTCCTCACTTGAAGATTCTTCAACATTAATCATAGTTTCATTCTTCAATCAATATTTAATACCTTTTACATGTTCATCTAAAAATTGTTGGAAACCCTAGTTTTTGGTCGCCATTTGAAAACCTTACGTTTTTTAGCATTAGTATAAATAATTTTTTCTTTGCGAGGTAATTTCTCTGATATACATTGATCTAATGATTTTTCAATTGATATTTCTTTTAGATCCCCTGGCGTTCTAGGATTTGATACAACCTTATCTTCAACTTCAACAACTTGTTCCATTTGATTATTCTCTGCAATTTTCTCTGTAGCAAGTTCCTCTTTTTCATGTGACCCTTCAACCACCTACTCTGCTTCCACTTCATCTTTTTTTTTTGTAACATTTGCGTTGATTTGGAGTCCCCTAACTATCTTGACTTTAATTTCTGGAACTTGAAACAACTATTTTTTGTGTTCAAGGCATTTTTTTCTCCTTAATGTTTTCAACATTTTTATCCTCTAAGGTTTATGATTTCTCAACCTCAAATCCACACCAAAAGAGGAAATGTAACTAGGTCCAATTCCTCTTCCTTAATTTGTTGAGCACAAGTAATTTAATCAACCCATGATGAAAAATATTGTGGCTAGTATGGTCTCGATGATTTTGAACCCTTCTTTCCATTTTAGACAAGCTTTTCAATAGGTAAAATTCCCATTAAGCTTTGTCACACCTGCAACATGCAAAAAGAACCTGGGATGAAACCTGTAAACCATGGAAAATATTCCTTCATAATTTATATATCGTTGTATGATACTCAACACTTCCCCCCATTCCTCTTTAAGGATATTTTGATGAATTCCTTTTCCCCAATCTAGACCCTCATGTCATGGCAAGAGAAACGTGTTCAAATTGACTTCAAATGGAAATTTCTTAAACCATTGATTTCCTTCAGTAGGTAATCCAATCGCTTCTACAATGGAGGCTTCTGATACTTCAAATCTTAATCTTTGAAAGTCAACCTAGGATCATGTAAACTTATGGGTAAATTGTTGTGTAACCTCCACAATGTACCCTCTGATCTTCTCGAAGAAGGAAAACCACCCTACATCCATTATCATATTTACACACTGAGGATGTTCTTCATCCCACTAAATATTGACAGGATTGAACCTATGTAGATTTCCACTCATCTTCTTCATCTCGGTGGTCTATGACTGGAAAGAACACTTGCTAAAATTTTACAAACTGAAACAGACTCGATAGTGTATTAGCTCTAGATGGATAAAAATTTTGTCTATGAGTTTAAATCAATCAATGTTTATCTTGATAAATGTGAATCATGGCACAATGATTCATGATATTTTTAAATTGGGGATAACATCATGATGATACGAATGGGTAAGTAATTTGAGCTTTTATCACTGAGAACCCACTTCAAAACATCATGACCTGATTAACTATGAATTTTCAATTTTTTTGCAATTGTGACATTTCGATGATGCAAATTGTAACGTCCCCAACCCACCAACCGGCGAAGAGGAGGCTACCTTACACCAAACATCCTTGAAACTAGCCCAACGAACATGAACATACATATAAAAACTGAAATGCTTGAACATGCTACATACTAGGATGCATAAAAATTCATATACACAACAGAAGCAAAACCATACATTCCTACAAGCATTCAACATGTTCATCATATTCATTAAACAATATGTATGATTGCAAAAGCAGACTAGTATAGAATACTTATTTTCTGAGAACTACCCCTGCAACTAGCTACATTTCTGCAATGTTCCACCCAACCATAGGCCAGCGTGCTCCTCAATCTCTCAGCAACGCTGCAACCCCCAAGACGGACATGATTCCCCAAGGAATAAGGAACTAGCAAGCTTACAAATAGATAAGGATAACAAAACAACCAAGCCAACTCGGTTGGGTTTCTCAGGCAAACAACGGATCAGCCAAGCCAACAAAGTTGGGTTCATTAGTCCATCCAGGAGCTGGGAAAGGCTAAATGCTAAGCTGGTGAGTTCATAGAAGAGCCAAGGACACCTACACCAGAACTAGCTTAACTTCGAAGACACCTACACACACCCAACACAAGGAAATCAGTCCCTTCTCTACTTCACAGTCCCTCAGGCCCTGACCTCCCTTCCAGTGCTATTCAGGGGTTGTGGAGAAGAAAGCCAGCCCTCTAGCTTTGTCTATGTGGTTCCCAAACCCACCAAGTTTGTCAAGCAAACAAAGCCCTCATCCCCACTCCCAACATAGTCCAAAGACCAACCACTGCATGCATGCAGTCAACCAGCAATTACAGCTTGGATAGGGGAAACAACTCCTTGGTCATTCTTGGCCCTATCGTGGACAAAAAGACTCCATAACTGCCTACAACAACCCAAAACGTAAAGGTAGAAACCGCCAACCAACGTGGGGAAATAATAGCCCCCTCTCAACAATGAAGCCATGGGAAATTCACACAGTCGGCAATGGAGGAAGTAAAATAGACCCTCAACCCGTGCGCTAAGAAAGAACATACACACCGATCACCAATCGTAGGGAAAAATACCCGTTCCCCATCCCCGAACACTAATGGCCAAATTGGCACCCCCTTTCTCTATGCATGAGGAACTACGATAGAGAATCCCAAACGGTGCGTGAGGAAGTAGAATGTCTCTGCGTGAGATGAATAATCTTGAGAGAGTGGGAGGAGGTCCCATGCAGTCGTGGAGTGAATGGAATAATGGAGAATCCGCATGGAGTGATGGGGTAGTGGTTTTCCTGCCATCATGAGGGTCAACCTGTTGGTGGAGTGTGAGTGTGGGAAAGGACTGACAGTCCTGCCACACTCCACTCCCCAGCAATAACTGCCCCAACTAATAAGCATAACTTTTAATGTGGTAGTTGGATAAGACAAGGGAAGATGAGTAAATCAGAAAGGGTGGTGACACATGGATTTTCCCCCATGCCTCAAGGTTTAACATTCCCCCTCCTTATCCTTGGGAACATCATGCCCTTTCCAATATGGTTGCAGTGAACATAGCTAGTTATGGTTTATTTAATTAAAATCATATTTACATGATGCCAAAACTATTATGTGTCATATATCATGATATACCATCGGCAACAATTCCAATCGCCGAAACATAACACAACAAAATCGATGGTGGGGATTTTTCCTTTATCTCCACACCACGATTCATTAAAATATATACATCACATACATTAATGCAAACGGGGTCGAAACCAGGGTGTTACATTCCCCTCCCCCTTCAATAGCACTATCCTCAATGCTTTACAAAATTTGAACCCAAAAAAAAAAAATACAGTGGTACTACCTCTGTGTTCTGCAGAATTGAAAAAAAATGTATGTGCCAATCGCATGGCATCTTCCAGCTCCCACGTAGCCTCTTCAGGTCTGTAGTGCTCCCATTGCACCTTCACCTGCCCTATGGCCCGGTTCCGGAGCATTGTCACCTTCCTGTTGAGGATGTGCATTGGCTCAATTCGGAACTCTCCCTCAGGTTCCACCTGAATCACATCCCAATTTATTAGATGGTTAGAATCATGCACATATCTCTTAAGCAAAGAAACATGAAAAACATTATGATCTCTAGCACTAGCAGGCAATGCAAGTCTATATGCAACTGGCCCTATTCTTTCAATCACTTCAAACGACCCACAATATCTTGGGGATAGCTTTGCACAACTTCCAAGATTCAAGGAACTCTTCCTTGCCCTCACTCTAAGGTAAACATGATCCCCAACACTGAACTCCCTATTCACCCTATGCTTATTTTCATAGCTTTTCTGTATGTCCTGTGCTGCTTTCAGATTCTGCCTAATATTTACAACCTCTTGCTCCATTTCCTTGAGCAATTCTGGCCCAAGAACAACCCTGTTCACTTGGTTATCCCAAGTCACTGGTGTCCTACACCTTCTTCCGTACAAATATTCATACATACTCATCCCCAAGGATGCCTGCTATCCATTGTTGTAAGAAAACTCTACCAAGTGTAAGTAATATTTCCACTTGGTTGGTTTGTCCATCACGTACATGCGAAGCATGTCTTTGAGCACCTAATTAACTCTCTCAATCTTCCCATCTGTCTGAGGATGGTATGCAGTGCTGAAGTTTAGCTTTGTACCCAGATCTGCAAACAACCCCTTCGAAAAATTGGAAGTGAACCTGACATCTTGGTCTGAGACTATTGCTTTCGGTAATCCATGCAATTTAAAAATATCCTTCATGAAGATCTTTGCAATGTCATCAGTATTATGTGTAGAATTCACCGGTATAAAATGTGTTGCCTTAGTCAACTTTTCTACCACAACCATGATGGAATCATGTTGTCTCCAAGTCATCGGCAATCCTGTAATAAAATCCATGGAAATAACTTCCCATTTCCATTCCGGAACTGACAAAGGCTGCAATAAGACTACTGGATGGTGATTCTCCACCTTTACCTGTTGACATTTCATGCACCTTGAAATGTATTCATCCATGTCCTTTTTCATTCCTGGCCAAAAGTACTTCTTTCTGATGGTAGAAATTGTCTTCTGATATCCTGGGTGACCGAAATATGGAGTTTGATGGATTTTGTCCATAACAACTCTCCTCAAATCTGCTACATTTAGAATATAAATTCTATCTTTATAAGTAAGATGTCCATCTTCTTCCACTTTATATCCCTCATGCCTCTTCTCAAGACTTTGCTGCTGCAATTTGTCTTTTACCAGCTCATACAATTCATCTCAGGAAGTACAATTAACAATACGCTACCTCAAATCTAATTGGAAAATACTAAGAGATGCCAAATGCATTTCTTACACCTTCCTGCTAAGTGCATCTGCTACCTTATTCTCTTTTCCCTTTATGTGCTTGATTTCGAAATCAAATTCACATAAAAACTCCAACCATCTCGCTTTCCTAGCATTCAGAGTAGGCTGATCAAACAAATACTTCAAACCACAATGGTCTGTCCTGAGCTCAAATCTCCTACCCATCAAGTAATGTCTCCACATATTGAGAGCATGTACTATGGCTGCAAGCTATAGATCATGAGTGGCATAGTTTTTCTCATGCTTCTTCAACTTTCTTGACTGATAACATATCACGTGGTTGTCTTGCATAAGGACTCTTCCAAGCCCTTGTCCACATGCATCAGTACACACCACAAAATCTTTCTTTGGATCTGCAACTTTCAATATGAATGCACTGGTGAGAAGATTCTTCAACCGCTGGAAAATTTCTTCACACCTCGATGTCCATTAGAACTTTATCCCCTTCCTTTGCAAAGAAGTGATGGCATGTGCAACTTTGGAGAATCCCTCCATGAATCTCCTGTAGTATCCTGCAAGTCCCATAAAAGATCTTACATCTGTCACATTTCTTGGAGTAGGCCAATTCATAATGGATTCAATCTTTTTAGGGTCCACAGATATACCCTCTTCTGAGATAATGTGGCCCAAATACTGAATTATATCTCTATAGAAGTCACACTTGCTCAGTTTTGCATACAGCTGGTGCTCCCTGAGCAATTGCAATGCCAATCTCAAATTCTCTTCATGCTCTTTCTCATTCTTAGAATAAACAAGAATGTCATCAAGGAAAACAAGAACAAACTTGTCCAAATATCTGTTGAAGGCACTATTCATAAGGCACATAAATGTAGCTGGTGCGTTTGTGAGGCCGAATAGTACCACTACAAAATCATAATGTCCATACCTTGTTCTGAAGGCTGTCTTATGAATGTATTCATCCTTTATTTTCACCTGATTATAACCAGACCTTAAGTCAATCTTGGAAAATACCTTTGCTCCTCTCATTTGATCAAAGAGGTCATCAATCCTAGGCAAAGGGTATTTGTTCTTCACCATAACCTTGTTCAACTATCTGTAATCAATACACAACCTAAGTGTACCATCTTTTTTCTTTACAAATATAATTGGTGCTCCCCAAGGAGACACACTCGGTCGAATATACTTCTTTTCTAGCAACTCTTGCAGTTGCATCTTCAACTCTAGCATCTCTGATGTACTCATCCTGTAGGGTGTCTTGGAAACTAGTGCTGCTCCTAGCACAAATTCAATTGTGAAATCAATGTCCCTCTTTGGAGGAATCCTTGGAATCTCATCAGGAAACACATCCTTGAATTCCTATAACACCTGATAGTCCTCCGACCTAGGATTTCCATCTCCTGTTGCCTCCAAAATATGAGCTGCATACAATTGGAAACCCTTCCTACAGAACTTCTTTAACTGCATTGCTGAAACATTCCTTATTGAATTCACCTTTGGAATACCTTTCACAACTACTGGCTTTCCTTCTTCATTCATGCATTCGAAAGTCTTATTGTAACAGTCAAGCTTCACTCTGTGAGCTTCCAACCAATCCATTCCAATGAGAACATCATAGGAACCAAGCAGTAGAACATTCATATCTACATAAGTGATCAATCCATTCATAAACAATGGACATTTATCTACCACTTCACTGACCTTTCTCTTATTCCTAGTGGCTAGCTGAACTAACCAAGATTTTCTATGCTTTACTTACTTGAAAGCACAAATCTCCACTACTCTAGAAGTAATGTAACCGTGAGTAGAACCAGGGTCAATCAAAATAGAAACAGATTGCTCAACAATCTTGCCTGTAACTTCAACTACAGTTGACTGGTGATCTTCCTGGTGGTCCTCCAGTGCTGCATAAATCCTAGGGACTGCCCTTGCCACTTGACCCATTGTTTCTACTCCTTGAATGCTGTAAGTTGGTCTTTCACTATCATTCTCAAGTGGACAAGTCCTGCGCATGTGGCGTCCTCCACATCTCCAACATTGAAGTGGTCATCTATTCTTTTGTGGATCCTTAGGCTTTTCTCCTGTCACTCCAACTAGCTTACTCGCATCTTGGGATGGCTACTTCTGTTGATTCCTGAAGTTATAAGGTTTGAAATCTTTCTTTCTTTGGTTAAACTTCTCATTCTTATTGTCCTTCCATGCATTATGGTAATCAGGTTTACTTTTTCTTTGCTCATAGCAATACTTAGCCTTCCTTATTGCTTCTTCAAGAGTTCTAGGTTTGTAAAACTCAATTCTATCTTTGTAAGACTAAGGAAATCCACTCAGAAACCACTAGACCTTCACTTTTTCATCTCTAATGTACCAGACATACCTCAATAATTCCAAGAACTTATTTGCATATTCATCCATAGTCTGCTGTCCCAATCTCAACTCATGGAATTCTTTGATCTTGTCATCATAATACCTATCAAAGAGGTATTTCTGCTTGAAATAATTCTTGAACTGTTTCCAATTCAGTCTCCTTTCACTGATCCTCTTGACTTTCTTGAAGTGTTCCCACCAAATGGATGCTCTTCCATTCAAATTGAATATGGAAACTCTTGCCTAAATGTTCACCAAATAATACTGGACTTGAAAGTACTTCTTTACCCCAAGAAGCCAAGCTTCATCTTCTTGTCCACTCTTTATCTCACCATCAAATGGGAGGTTTAGCTTTCTTAAATTCATCCTGAGAGCGATCCCTGTGGTGTCTTCTTCTTTTTCTTTTACGAGAGGATGAACTTGAATCCCTGCTGGAGTCTTCTAAGTCAGATGATCCACTAGAAGTCCCTCTCCTTCTCCTAGTACTGCTCTTACTACCTTCTAGCCTTGTTGTACCTCGTCCAAAGTCTATCTTCCTTTGCAAGTCTGTCAAACTCTACAACATAGCAGCATTCAACTGATGCTGCTCTTCCTGGGATTTAATCAAGCTTCTCATGGTGGCTGCAACATCTCACGGTGTCTCTTGGAATCTCCTTCCATTAGACTCTATGTCATCATTTCCATTATGGAAATTTTCCCCCATGGCATCTCTCGCATGCTTGTAAGAATCTCGAGCATCATATCCATCATGGGTTCTCATAACTGAACCACCACTTACGTACCAAACTGCACTATCTAGAATACTACCCTTGAAGGTGTTTTATGATTCTGCAAACGTGTTAGTAGAAAATTGTTAGACGCATACATTGATATAAATCAGACTACTTACCTTCTCCTGGAAAAATAATAAAATAACCATTTTGCTTAAACACATAAAAAAATTCTCTTCTTGTTCAGCCCTGTAATCCACTGACAATCGGCTGAAAAATCCACTGAAAAACAACTGGAATTTGCCAAGAAATCCTCTTGAAAAAACCCAAATTTCCTTTGGCCCAATCGAACCTCTTCCCAACTAAAACTCTGAGGTTTCGGTGATCCCAACAGTAATTTTCCTCCAGTGCTCATCGACAGCCATAACAACTAACCCTTTTCGTTGTATCAGCAATTTCATCAGCTAAGGTTTTCCACTGCATCGGTGGCTCCAACAACTATATTTTTCTGCAGTATTGGCAGTCGAAACACTGTTCACTATACAGCATCAGTGATTATTTCCCTATCACTGTATCGATGGTTAGATACATTATTCATCGGGTTCTCAGTCCCTTATGCCGCCGCAACGGCAGGCAACAAACTGACTGTGGGTTCTACAGACCCTTCATCGACTGTCGGAAACACTATCCGACGAAAGGATAGTTCATTTGACAGCCGCAACGGTGGACACACAAACAGCTAGAATTTTTCGATGTTCATTGGCAGTCCGATCTTCTAACATTTTCTGATGATGTCCATCAGTGGTCTCATCGTCTAAAATTTTCCAATGTTTTCTTCACTTAGACAAAATTTCAGAAAATTCGCCCTCTTTGCATCAGCTTGTCAAACAATTAAGTTTTGCCGATGTTTCGGTGGTCTTTAGAAGATCTCCACCAAAACTGCGGCTCTTCCTTCAACTAATAGTCGCCGATACACTTCACTAGTCTTCAGAAAATTCATCCTCTATTTGTCGGCGATCCCATCTTTTAGTCATCAGTGATCCAATCAGATAAAAATTTTCGATCGTTGATGGTCTCGTGACTTAGAATTTTCTTCTTTGTCTTCCACCGCATCGGCTCCCCAAAGAACTAAATTTCACCACCGACGATGACGTTTTGGCGAACTTATCGGCTAATCATTGACGATTCAATCCTCTAATCATTGTCAATCACCGATGATTTCACGACTTAGAAAAAAATTTGAGAAATTTTTCTTTTTATCCTTCTTTCCGTCGCCACTGTCGACGACTTCACCAACTAGCATCTTGTCTTTTCCGTCGACGTTTCATTGCTCCCGTCCTCTAGATTTCGCCGATCAATCTACTAATCTCTGTTGAAACTGTGGGTACTCCATCCACTAAATCACGCCTCCATTTCAGCAGTCTTCCACTGATCGCTTCCGATGGAAGTTTCCTTTCCACCGCCTTGTTGGCTCTTCTTTCCACTATTCGTTGATGATCCAATCGACTAACTTCTGCCGATCGCCGATAGTCAATCATCAGATGTTCTTTTAACTAAATGGAGCCAACGTTTCGGTGGTCTTCGACTGATCTCTGCTGAAACTGCGGCTCCCACATCCTCTAACTTTCATCAATGGCCGACGAACACTTAGAGAAATTTCTCAATTTATTCCTTCATCGGTGACATTCCAATTAGGTGATCCTCTGCATCGAAAGAGTTTCCTACTTAGTCTTTCGATGAGCCAACAGTTCAGGCAATTAAGCAATTTCTGTGGAAGCTTTCTGAACTTTGCTGGGCAGAAGGTAACCTACCTCTGCTAGCTAATCATTCATGGCTTATTCAGACCCATGTTGCAACATTAGCTCTAATACCACACTATAACATCCCCAACCCTTCGACCGATGAAGAGGACGCTACCTTCCACCAAACATCCATGCAACTAGCCCAATGAACATGAACATACATATAAAAACCAAAATGCTTGAACATACAACATACTAGGATTCATAAACATTCATATACACAGCGGAAGCAAAACCATACATTCCTACAAGCATTCAACATGTCCATCATATTCATTAAATAGTATGTATGATTGCAAAAGCAGACTAGTCCAGAATACTTATCTTCTGATAAATGACCCTGCAACCAGCTACGTCGTTGCAATGTTCCACCCAAACATAGGCCAGTGTGCTCCTCAATCTCTCAGCAATGCTACCACCCCCAATCCGGGCATGATTCCCCAAGGAATAAGGAACTAGCAGGCTTACACAGAACCAAGGATAACAAAACAGCCAAGCCAACTCGGTTGGGTTTCTCAAGCAAACAACGGATCAGCCAAGCCGACACAGTTGAGTTCATTAGTCCATCTGGGAGCTGGTAAAGGCTAAATTCTAAGCTGGTGAGCTCATAGAAGAGCCAAGGACACCTACACCACAACTAGCCTGACTTCTAAGACACCCACACACACCCAACACAAGGAAATTAGTCCCTTCTCTGCTACACAATCCCTTAGGCCCTGACCTCCCTTCTAGTGTTATTTATGGGTTGTGGAGAACAAATCCAACCCTATATCTCTCTCTATGTGGTTCCCAAACCCACCAGGTTTGTCAAGAAAACTAATCCCTCATCCCCACTCCCAACATAGTCCGAAGACCAACCATTGTATGCATGCAGTCAACTAGCAATTACAGCTTGGACAGGGGAAACAAATCCTGGGTCATTCTTGGCCCTATCGTGGCCAAAACGACTACATAACTACCTACAACAACCCAAAACATAAAGGTAGACACAACCAACCAATGTGGGGAAACAATAGCCCCTTCTCAACAATGAAGCCACGGGAAATTTACACAGTCGACAATGGAGGAAGTAAAATATACCCTCAAATCGTGCCCTGAGAAAGAACATACACACCGACCACCAATTGTAGGGAAAAATACCCGTTCCCCAACCCCAAACACTAATGGACAAATAGGCACCCCCTTCCTCTCTGCGTGAGGAAACAGAACGTCTCTACGTGAGATGAACAATCTCGAGAGAGTGGGAGGATGTCCCATGCAGTTGTGGAGCAAATGGAGCAATGGAGAATCCGCATGGAGTGATGGGGTAGTGGTTTTCCTGCCATCATGAGGGTCAACCTGCTGGTGGAGTGTGCATGTGGGCAAGGACTGACAGTCCTGCCACACTCCACTCCCCAGTAATAACTACCCCAACTAATCAGCAGAAATTTTAATGTGGTAGTTGGATAAGACAAGTGAAGATGAGCAAATAAAAAATGGTGGTGACACATGGCTTTTCCCCCATGGCTCAAGGTTTAAAATTCCCCCTCCTTATCCTTGGGAACATCATGCCCTTTTCAATATGGTTGCAGTGAACATAGCTAGTTGGGGTTTATTTAATTAAAATCATATTTACATGATGCCAAAACTATTATGTGTCGTATATCATGATATACCATTGGCAACGATTCCAATCGTCGAAACATAACAAAACCAAATCTATTGTGGGGATTTTTCCTTTAGCTCCACACCATGATTCATTACAATATATACATCACATACATTAATGCAAATGGGGTCAAAACCGGGGTATTACACAAGTCTATACGACTTCTTTACAACCCACTTCCAGAATGTTGCAATTTTGAAAACTTGATCAACTTTGGATAACTCTTCATAGAATAAGGTTTAAAACCATGAAATGTTTAAAGATATATACCATTAAAAGAATTTATTTTAGAGTATGAGCCAAACTAAAATTATTAATAAAAATAAATAGATAAAAAGACACCTAAGAAATAAGGGGTACATGTAATCAAACATACTTTAAAAGGATTAAAACAAAGATTGAAGGGATTTAAAAGAAAAAATATATATAGGGCTAATTCTATGGTACGGTTCTTGTAATAACAGGTGGCATCGCTACTGGATTAAATCATAAAGACATTTTCTCATTTCCATGTCACAAAGGTTCCCTATAATCTATCAAAAATCAAAAGAAAAAATTGGGTCAATAGCTCATGTAAATCACTATTAGAGCGATCTAAATTAGCATAGTCACTCACTCATTTGCCTCAGTGTGCATAGAGCGATAGATGTTGTGCAATATTATCTAGTAGTACCCTATATATTTCTTCCTCGAGAGATGGTAGTGGAATTTCTTGGGGTAGATCAAATGGAAATCCCCTAGAGAATACGACATCAAGAAATCCTTTAATGGTTGCCAAACTTCTCTGTTTGAAATCATGGGAGACCTCAGAAAGATCTACAAAATAATTTAGAAACTTATAAACCAACATGAATTATGAAATTTCAGCAAGAAAAGAAGGCACAAATTCATATAAGAAATATCTTATTTTTTAAACAAGGAGTTCTAAGGAGATTTTACAGCACTCACAGTGGTATAAGATATTTTAAAAAAGTAGAAGTGCTTAAGAACACTTAAGAGTAGTATGATTATGAAAATATACATATACCTATATTGGACCCCTCACTATGCCCTTTAAAGAGTATTTCCATTATATAGTACATGAGACTCTTCGCCCATCTCTTGATCCAAATATTCTCTGGGATGTTTAGTCTTGCTTCTCTTGCTTGATGGACCCACCTTTGATTTAGTGTCTCAGGTATCCTCGTCAATTTTCCTTTTGGTGCCATTTTATTATCGAGGAAATATATCGTGTCATTTTACACCTAAACAATAATCTAGTAGATCTTGTCCAAATCTGCAGCTGGAATCCATCCACTTGAAATCAATTGCAGCAACGACAGAGGAGAAAAACACCAGATATCTCTACCTTATATAGTTCTTCTTCAATGGAGATGGGAGTCGATTGTTGAGCAAGAATGATTCCCCTCACAATTGAGGCATCAAAAAATGTGGAGATCTCTTCCTAGATACCTTCCATTATCATATTAAATATACAATATGTCACAAGATTCTCGATCCTCGACACTGACAAAACATAGACTCGTTCATTAAACCTCGACGTGGAGTTGATCACACTACTTTTATTTCGAAGCAATCAAAACACATGATTGCTCATTTGGACCTTCGATCACCCAAGAAAAATGAAATGAAACATTAAATGAAGACAAAATAATAATGGTGTTATAGCGGATTTCACCACACTAGGTGAATCACACATTGTATGGCCTTCCCCTATCCCGCTGCAGACTCATTAGCCCCTATGGACCACTTGTTGTCTTCTGATGTATCCTTGACCATCCCTAAAAACATAAGAAAAGTGATATACGCGGGA